>CAUYRH010114471.1:0-26883 GCA_963574655.1 Perodicticus potto | reverse complement strand
TGCAAATATTTTCTCCCATTCTGAGGGCTGTCTGCTTGCTATACTTACTATGTTCTTGGCTGTACAGAAGCTTTTTAATTTGATCAGGTCCCAGTAGTGTATTTTTGATACTGCTTCAATTGCCTGGGGAGTCCTCCTCATAAAATATTCACCCAAGCCAGTTCCTTCAAGAGTTTCCCCTGCACTTTCTTCTAATATTTTGATAGTTTCATGTCTTAAGTTTAAATCTTTAATCCAGTGGGAGTCTACCTTAGTTAGTGGTGAGAGGTGTGGGTCCAGTTTTAGTCTTCTACAGGTCGCCAGCCAGTTCACCCAGCACCATTTGTTAAATAGGGAGTCTTTTCCCCACTGAATGTTTTTAATTGGCTCGTCAAAGATCAAGTAACGGTAAAATAGCTGGATTCATCTCTTCGTTCTCTGTTCTGTTCCAAACATCTACCTCTCTGTTTTTGTGCCAGTACCATGCTGTTTTGATCATTATTGATTTATAGTAGAGTCTCAGGTCTGGTAGCGTGATTCCTCCTGCTTTGTTTTTATTTCTGAGTAATGTCTTGGCTAGTCAAGGTTTTTTCTGATTCCATATATAACGAAGTATTATTTTTTTTGAGATCTTTAAAATATGACAATGGAGCTTTGATAGGAATTGCATTAAAATTATATACTGCTTTGGGTAGTATAGACATTTTAACAATGTTGATTCTTCCCAGCCATGAGGATGGTATATTTTTCCATTTGTTAACATTTTCAGCTATTTCTTTTCTTAAAGTTACATATTTCTATTTATAGAGATCTTTCACATCCTTTGTTAGGTAGACTCTTAAATATTTCATCTTCTTTGGCACTACTGTGAAAGGAATAGAGTCCTTGACTGTTTTTTCTGTTTGGCTATTGTTGGTATAAATAAAGGCTACAGATTTATGGGTGTTGATTTTGTAGCCTGAGCCATTTCTGTAGTCCTTGGTAACTTCTAAAAGTTTTGTAGTAGAATTCCTGGTGTTTTCCAGATATACAATCATATCATCTGCGAAGAGTGAAAGTGTGATCTCTTCTGACCCTATGTGGATACCCTTGATCACCTTTTCTTCCCTGATTGCAATGGCTAAAACTTCTATTACAGCTACTTTAAAGGTTTCATATGAAGGCTATAACCCAACTGTAGCACAAGAATATGGGAAGGGAGGGGAGGGTAGAGGTTGGGGTGGAGGGAGGATAATTGGTGGGGCTACACCTATGGTGCATCTTAGAAGGGATACAGGCAAAACTTACTAAATGCAGAATACAAATGTCTTCATACAATAACTAAGAAAATGCCATGAATGGTATGTTAACAGTTTGATAAAAACATTTCAGATTGTATATGAAACCAGCACATTATACCCCTTGATTACACTAATGTATGCAGCTATGATTTAATAAAAAAAAGAAAAAGAAAAAAAATTCATGTTATTCACTAATGAAATATTTTGGAGGTATTATGCCAGTCATCACTTTTCAATACCTGTCAGCCAGCATCAGTCTATAGAGAAAAGTATAAGCTTGGGATTTAGAATGTCTACAGCTGAAAGTCAAGTTATGCTGCTTACCAGGTGTACAAACCTGGGCAAGTTAATTTCTTGAGGGCTCAATTCTATTTTTTTGTAAAATGGGAATATCATTACCTGCATCGTAGAGCTACTACAAGTATTCTGTGAAATTGCTTGCATGAATCCCTAACAGAGTTATTGAGATGAAAGTGATATTATTTTTTAAAGTAACTATGTTAAATATATGTTGGGAGTATAAAAGAATTTTCTCAAATGTGACCCCTTGTAGTCATAAGAAGTTCGACCATGTTCAGATTCTGCACTTGGGAAATTACATGAATAATTTAGAGGGCAGAAATTTTGGAACAGATTGGCCAAAAGGACATCAGAGTCATGCAATATAGTTCTGATGTAATGATGATGTTTATGGCTAAGTAGTAAGGTGTGCATGTGGGTAACAGGTAAGGAAGACCTTTGTGAAGAAGTAATGCTGGCTAGGGAGGGAGCAAACTTTTAAACATTCATTATCACCATCGTAATCCTCAGCCAAAGAAGCATTTGTAAATATATATATATATATATATATATGTATGTATGTATATTTCTCATGTTATAGATAATGGATACATAGTAGTAATTTTTTTTTTTTTTTTTGTGACAGAGTCTCACTCTGTTGCCTCTGGTAGAGTACTGTGGTGTCACAGCTCACAGTGACCTCAAACTCTTAGGCTTAAGTGATTCTCCTGCTTCAGCCTTCCAAGTAGCTGCGACTAAAGGTGCCCACCACAACCACCCGGCTATTTTTAGAAATGGGGTCTCCCTCTGGCTCAGGCTGGTCAAGAACTCATGAGCTCAGGCAAGCCACTAGCCTTGGGCTTCCCAGAGTGGTAAGATTATAGGCCTGAGCCACCGTGCCTGGCCCCTATAGATGAAAGTATTATCTTAGGTTGTAGATAAAGAAACCAAGGTAAAAGAGTTTAAGGAACTTGCCCAGTATCACACACTAGTAAATAATCACTATGGGATGGAAATGCAAGCAATTTGATTCTGGGGTCCTCAACTTCACCCTAACAGAATTATTTTTAGAAGTCAAGCCACAAATAGAGGTTAAAATTGATGAGTATTATGACTTATAAGGAAATCCTAACTTACAGAGACTATAATTTGAAATATTCATTATCCTTTTTCATATTCGACCAAAAGTAAAAACAAGAAAATTTGCATTTTCAGGACAATAGGTACAACTAGAAGATTATGAAGTCATGGCTTTGATTTGAGTTGAGCACCCATGTTCTTAGCCCTTGTCTTCCTTCGTCTGATTTTTATACTTTCTGAGGGAAAAAACAGTCCTAGTTGTTGATTGCTGCCTGCTTGGCTGTGCATTTGGAAGGTCTGCAATATACCCACTTATCTCCTTCTGATGGTGGCCTTGGTCAACAAGCTATGGGCAATTTATTTTGTTGTCAACCTTCTGTAATGTCACTTGCCTAAGTCACTATCTCTCTTCTTAAAATTTCCCTTGTGTTATTGTTCTTTGAATTTTATTTCTTTATACTTTGTGAAAGACTGCCTTAGAAAGAAGAACTACAGATCTGTGAATTATTGAAAGGGTGAGAATCAAGTTTGCCAAATTAGAATGTATAGAATGTGTACTGCACAAATATAGAAGACACCATTTACATCATCTATGATGTGAATGACATTCCCTAGAATTGCTCTATATGTGTTATATACCTGTATGGCTATTGATGAGTCTGTGGTTTTGGGTGACATTCATGTACTGATATAAAATTGTCTGTATATGAATTGTATGTAAAAAAATGTGAATTCATGATTTGCATCTGGGACTGTGTGTTTGCATATGTGTTTGTGGCTGAGTGTGGGGGTTTGATGGTAGAGTAGTAGATATGGGGTAGAAAACATTAAATATCTTAATTTCAGAAAGAAAAGTCACATTTTACTCTCACCAAATCAAAGAAATAACATTTAGGCATAATATTTGGTAGACTGCATTTTTAATGTGTCAAATGAAAGTATGTGGTGGTTATCCAGAGTTACTTCAGATATATTCTATTCTAAGGAATACATTTTTTTTTTTTTTTTAGCTTGAATAGCATAATTTAATTTTGTCCAGCATGGCAGAACACTTAATAGAAGCTGCAGTTCTAAGCTTTAACCAAAGCTTTGGGCATTTTTTTCAGTCAAACTATTCTTCTTCACCTGTTTAAACAAACAAACACTGAATATACATATCAATCCATTTATCTATCTTTTCTTATACTAAAAAAGTGCTATAAAATCAAATTATAGAAATTAATGGAAAGGCATTCTTGATTTATGACATCACTGAGAAACATTAAATTCCTACTTTTCTCCTGTATTAATGTATTTCTTATTTAAGTCCATTCATTCTTCAATAAACATTTATCAAGCAAGAGTATTCTTTCAAGCACTGAAATAGATGTTTGAGATGCCTGTACTATTCTCAAAGTACTTACAGACCAAAGGAGGACGCACGTGCATGAAAAGACCTTAACACAAAACACCTGGCTTTATTATGCTCAGATTCTAATTGGAAGTACAGCCTAATAAAAAGAACATAGACACACTGATGGAAAAGCTACTGTTTTGGAAGTGTTTGTGAGGAATAATGGTGTTTGAGGGTACAGAGAAGACTTTTTGTTTTATTTTATTAAGGTATAATTTATAACTAATAAAATTTATGCATCGTGAGTGTTTAATTCAATGATATTTTGAAAATTTACAGAACAGTATAACCATGAACCCATCTAGTTTTAGAATATTTTTGTAACCTCAAAAGTTCCCTGGCTCCCTTGTAGGTAACCCCCAGTTCAACTCCAAGCAAACGCACTCAGCTGCTTTCTGTTCCTATAGACTTGCCTGTTATGGGCATTTCATATCAATAGAATCATATGTACTTTTTGTGTATTTAGCATCTTTTACTTAGCACAGTGTTTTTGAGGCACATCTGTGTTGCAGAACACACCATAGTTTCTTTTTATGGCTGCATGATATTGTATAGTTATTCCAAATTGTGTTTATTCATTCACCAGCTGACAGACATTTGGAACATTTTTAGTTTGGGGTTATTATAGATACTACTGGTACAAACATTCATGTACAAGTCTTTGGGAGGATCTAGGCTTTTACTTCTGTTGGGTAAATATCTAGGAATATAATCACTGAGTGTACTGGTAATTGTTTAACAGGATTATTGAGCTTTAATTCACATACCATAAAATTTACCCTTTCTGAGTATACAGTTAGATGCATTTAAACCTTAGCTATTTAGAAACTGATGAGTTGTTTTCCAAAGAAGCTGTGGCATTTTATTTTCTTACCAATAATAATGCTTGAAGGTTTCAATTTCTCTACTTTCCTGCCAATCCTTAGTATGGTTGATCTTTTGATGACAACCAGGAGTAATTTATTATGGCTTTAATTTGCATTTCATATTGACTAGTTCTCTTTAACACCTTTTTATATGCTTACTGTACATTTGAATGTAATCTTTGGTAAAATGTCTATTTATCATTATATATATATTTTTAATATTTTTATTGTTTGGGATTCATTGAGGGTACAAGGAATAAGGTTGCACTGACTGCATTTCTTAAATTCCCTCTTATAATTGTGTCCCGCCCCCAAGAGGTGTGCAATACACCATGACCCTCATTCCCATCCCTCCTTACTTGCTCATTTCCCCAATTCTCCGCCTGGTATTAGCTCATCTACTACCTTTATGTTCGGATTGAGTACATTTGATTCCTGCTTCTCCATTCTTGTGATGCTTTACTAAGAAGAATGTGTTCCACCTCCATCCAGGTTAATAAAAAGATGTAAACTCTCCATCTTTTTTTAGTGGTTGAATACTATTCCATGGTGTACATATACCACAGCTTGTTAATCCATTCCTGGGTTGGTGGGCATTTAGCCCATTTTTGCATTTTGGTGATTGTAAATTGAGCTATGATAAACAGTGTAGTGTAAATGTCCTTATGATAAAATGATTTTTTTTCCTTCTGGGTAGATGCCTAGTAAAGGAATTGCAGGATCAAATGGGAGGTCTAATTTGAGTTCTTTCAGGGTTCTCTATACTTCCTGACAAAAAGGTTGTGTTAGTTTGTAGTCCCACCAGCAAGGTAGTTCCCTTCTCTCCACATCCACGCCAGCATTTGCAGCTTTGAGACTTTGTGATGTGGGCCATTCTCACTGGGATTAAGTGATATCTCAGGGTACTTTTGGTTTACATTTCTCTGATGATTAGGGACAATGAGCATTTTTTTCATGTTTGCGTGTATTTATACTTTTTAATTACATTGTCTATTTTGAAGTAAGAGTTTTCTATATATCATGGCTCCATTTTATCATATGTATTATTTGTAAGTATTTTATATTATATGTTTAACTTTGTGAGATTAAAAACACCTGCTAGCATTATCTGGGAAAGGTCAGCATATATCTATTCTATGTTCTAGCAATTCTACCCCCCTAGTTATATTCTCAATAGACATGTGTGATAGGGATCATAAGATAGGGAGAAGTATGTTTCTAGCTGAACTATTTGTGTTAGATTGAAAATAGGAACAATGCAAATGCCCATCATCGGTGGGGCAGATGAATACATTCTGATATGTTTATGAAATTTAAACTGCACAGCAATGAAACTTATGCATCATAGCTAAAGCTATAACACAGATAGACTTACAAAGAAACATTGAATATAAAAAGGATGATATGGAAGATATAAACTGTATAGTTCAATTTATTAATATATATAAGTTCAAAGGTAGTCACAAATGATCTATAGTGTTAGAAATCATATAATTATTACACAGAGGGTGCCAAAAATGTATACACATTTTAAGAAAGGAAGAAACTGTGTTAAAATTGTAATACTCAATATATACTGATAACAAAAGATGAATACAGGTCACATTTGAGCACCTTTTGTAATTGCAGAAGTCAAATGTGACTTGAGTATTACCATTTTAATACAGTTTTCTTCCCTTCTTGAAATGTGTGTACATTTTTTGAGCACCCCCTGCATTTGACGAGGAAGAAGGAATAGTAACGCAGAGTGTATAAGAAAGAGGCTTCTGGACTGCCTGCAGTATTCTGTTTCTTGATCCAAACAGTGGTTATATAAATGGGTCATTTTGTGAGAATTTATTATACTGTATGTTTTTAGTTTGTGAAGTCTTCCTTATTTAGATTATACATCAATAAAAAGTCTCTGGGAAAACACAACAGCAGCAGCTTGTGCTCCGGTGCCCAGTCATCTAAGTACAAATCCTGGCACGGTTACTCCGTATTCCTAGCACCTTGGCTAAGTGACATAACTACTTCATGTTCCATTTCTCTTATTTGTAAAAGGATAATAACAATAGTGTCCATCTCCTAAGTTGTAAGAATTATATTTCTAACTACATGCCTAATGGATGCTCAATAAATATTGGCTATTGTTGTTATTATTCTCTGGATATTGTCTCTGAATCAGTATATTTTGAATTACTATAAAGAAAATGCCCAAGGATGGGTAATTTATAAAGAAAAGAAGTTTATTTGTCTCATGGTTCTCTTGCCAGCATCTGCTTCTGCTCAGGGGACTTTCAATTAAGGTAGAAGGCAAAGGGGGAGCAGGCATGGTGAGAGAGGGAGCTGGAGCCAGGGAGGCAGGAGGTGGTGTCAGGCTCCTTTAAATACCCGGCTCCCATGTGAACTAACGCAATGAGAACTCACTCTATCATCTGTCACCAGAAGGGCACCACATCATTCATGAGCAATCAGTCCTCAAGACCCAAACATATTCACCAGCCCTGCATTCAACATTGGAAGGAGTGGTCAAATTTCAACATAATATTTGGAGAGGTCAAATATCCAAATCATTATCAATCCCCTTCATATCAGTTCTTGAACTCAGTTTTCCTCTAGGATTCCCCCCAACAACTCTCCACTCATCTCACTGTATATACTCTATCCAAATCATGTCCTCCTCCCTCAGGTTTCCCAACCACTGGTTGCTGCTGGCTTCTCAGTCCTTCTCAAACATCTCTAAATGCCTGATGGCATCTCCACTGGCAGAACCAAAATTGGGCAACTGAATTCAATAGTTCCCTTGAATCCAGCTTTTTCCTCTTCTGCTCTCAGCTCTTCTTACTATCCATCACCAATCTTTCTGCACTGAAATCAATGAGGTCTTGGCTTAAATTCTGATTTTTCTTAGGCTAGCTATGAGACCTTGTGGGGGAGGGTGTTAAATTAATCCCCATACACTTCTATTTATTTTTATGTGATATAAAGAGGATAACAGAAACCACCTAGGTGCGATTGAAAGCAGAAAATTTATCATACTTGCAAAAGTATCAAGTTGTGGTCTGGAACATGGTAGACATTCGATAGATGTTAGCTTTTGTTATTTTTTTGTTATTATGCTATTGGTTTTTCACTCCATTTCCATAAACCAAATCAAATTTACTCCTTTGACTATGTCCTTCTGTTTCTACCATCACCAGTGGGTTCTGGTTTAGAGTCTCATCATCTGCTGAGTTCTCCTTACTTTTCCAAACTTGGGCCAATTACATTGTCACTGTTACCTCACCCTGATTTATCTAAAACAAAGGCATGTCATCTACCAGCTCAATATCCCTCAATGTTTCCCTCTTTTATCTCTTGGTTTATGTCCAAGTGTCTGACAGTGAATTGTATTCCACAGCAAATGGTGGAATCTTCTTTTCTGAAAAGGATGCACCTTGTTGTGATGCATGGGTTTGGATCACGTGATTTTTGCTAGCTCTTTTCTACACTTGGGAGTCTTGGTATGGAAAAGCATCCTCTTTCTTTGAAAAGGAGGTCAGGGAAAGGGCAATATAGTATTTTCCATTAATGAAATAACAGTGGGAGATCAAATCCCTCAAGGAGGTTGGCTCTTATTTTTAGCTCAGCTCAAAGGGCTGTAGCCCATTTTAGCTAGCCTTGGGACTTCCCACAGCAATCTGAGAGATAGATGTCTTGGCCGCAGATATGCTCAGATATTCCAAGTAAAAGTAAATCATGAATTTTAGAGTCAGAGTGTGGATAGTTATCAGACCAAGGGAGATATGTTTCAACTAAATAGGATTTGGCTTTTTATGGGACCATGGCCAAAGAAGTTCTTTGTTACCATAAATATAAATTTGTATTTGATAGTCAGAGAGATGTGGGCTCTAAATCTGCCCCCCAAATTATTAACTGATTAACACCGAGCATAATAGTTAATCATTCTGAGCCTCAGTTTCTTCATCAGTGAAATAGGGGTAATAATTCTCATCATAAAGTATTATTTTGAAAATTAAACAAGGTAAGACATGTATGATGCCTGTCATATAACAGGTGCTCAAAACACGTCAAGGTGCTTTCTTCCCCATGGTTAGTATGGTCTGGTATGGGTACATGGATTTTCACTGTCTGCATTACCACCACATTTTAGCAAGATGGTTTAAGAAATCAAGGCTGGTATATCCTCTCAATAAGAAATTATACCAGTGTCCTAGGCTATCAGAGCCACAGATATATTTATTTCTTCTGCATATATTTCTACTCCAATTGAGTCTTTACATTTAGCTCCATGCCTTGCGAAAGGGTCCCTATGTTTCTATCGCTGATGAGTTTCACTCTTCATTTGAAAGGCCATGGGCAGCATATTGGAAAAAGAAGAGTGTTAAATGGCCTCAGATACAGAATTTTGAAGACTCAGAGTCCTGTTCATTATTTAATCCAAATTTTCACTTTGGGGCAGATTCTTTGCTTCTGGAGCTCATTTGTGTTGAATCTTGTTTATTGACCCAAATCTGTTTACTTCTATTACATTGAATAAATTCTTCGATCCTAAGCTACTCTATAGTAATCTGTGATGGTTTAGATATCACAATTTTTTAATGGTAAAATACATAGAGAGTTTCAAGAAAATCCCCAAAGTTAACTATGGATAGTTTTGAGTATCTATTACTATTTGGTAAAAAGGAAAATAAAGGAATAAAACAATATACTAGGGAAAAAAATTGCAATATATATTTGAAGACCAATAACTAACATCAGTATATGATGATATCTTACTAGTTAACTCAAGGAAAATAATCAGTCAGCAGTATAATAAAGACATAAACAACCTAAAAATTTGTACCTTCATATTAATTTGAACTAGAAAAAAATTTAAAAATTAATAAAATTAGTAACTACTTAGAAAAAAGAAATGAACTAGTAATTAAAAAAAGAAAATGGAAAATGCAAATGAATCTATGAATAATTACATAGACTTAAAAGTCAAAGAAATTTAGCGCACCTGTAACATATATCAATGTTTTTTATTTTGGGAGACACATCGACATAGGTTTATGAGATGGTGATTTGATGGCCTTTGGATGAGTAGATGTAGAGGCTGGGTTGGGGAAAATGGACAGTGTAACTGCTTAACCTCTAATATAATCTAAGATCTTCCTAACTGTAATGTGCTATCATGTATTTGGTCACATAGATAGAAATACAAGGGCAATTTCCTGCTGGAAATATTCTCTCTATTCAGAAAAGATAGGGAGAATTTACTTGTATTGTCCTTTCTATAATGTTACCTGGCAAATGGTAGATATGCAGATACAAAGCCAATTAGTAAAATTGTCATGTAAATCTCAGGTTAGTGAGATTGACATGTATAAAATAGGGTAAACTTTATTCTAAAGAAGGAGAAATGGTTTGATAAACAGGGAAATGCGTAGACGTTTATTGAGCTTACGCTGTGGCGCAAGGGCCCTGTTAAGAGCCTTACACCATAATCCTAAGAGGAAGGCATAGTTATCCTTGGTTAAAAATGAGGAAAGTGAAGCTCAGAGAGTTTAAATTACTAGCTCAGTCTCAGAGCAGGGAAGGGAAGAGCTGGGATTATTAATACCTGCATCTGTTAAGACCACCAACCTACCAGCAGAGACATGAGCAGAGTAGAAACCCAAATTTTACATTCCACTTTAGACTTTTATTGGCCCTTTCTTCTTCAAGATTCATAAAATAACCCTGATATTGTTTTAAGAAAAAAAATTGTGTGTATGTATGCACTTTTTGAATCCAACTAATAGTTTTTTCAAATTACCTGGCAAACAGTCTCTAACTTTGAATAGCAGAAACAATCATCTCCTGTTCTCAGTAATATTTCTATAAACAGAGAATGTTTGGTGAGCAAAAATGTTCTGATCTGAAGCTATAGTTGTCCAAGTTTTTTTCTAAGAATGACAGAGATGCTATGTGGTGGGTAAATGTACACTTGAAAAAGACCCTAAGTTTTAAAATAGGAGAGCATTTTAAACTCTTTCAATTTGGCATCTTGAAAAACATACTTCACAGTTTTAAGAATATTTTCTATTTATTACACTGTACATTAGGCTACACAGTCCATATGGGGTTGTAATCATACTGAGCTGTGTTCTTATAGAGAATTTTATGTTGAATAAGAAACTTAATTACTATGATAAAAAAATTATTTGCAAGAATACCAGTGAGTAACATAGACTTTGGGGAATTTGATGGCAAAGAGGTTAGAAGTAAGGAACGGCAAAGTCCTTAATGCAAGAAGATAAGGGTCAGATGGAGCCTTACATAAAATATTGTTTTCCCGGGGTTTCTGTCCAGCCAATAAGCCAAGTCCCCTTTTCTGACAACTGCCACCTTCCTGCAGGTGTGGGTCTTAGATACCATAAGTTTACTATGTGACCTTGTTCACCCAGTGTTGTCCTTCCATATGGATTATAGAACAGGAGTGAGAGTGGGCACAGGATCCTCCAAAAGGTCAACCATGTTCTCCCAATTCGGAACTTAGCATTGGAATTCAAAAGTGTTAGGTTCTGCTAGTGATGGGGCATGTGAACTCTGGAGGTAAAGGACGGCCATTTTCTGCTATATACTTAGAAAGGGGGAGGAAACTAGTTCATAGAAAAGAATAAAAGAGGCATTTAAACAAAATTGGGGGTGGAGCCTAATGACATAGAGTGAGCAACTGAAAAAAGTTTTGGGGCTCAATTGTTTTTCACAGGTTTTGTTTCCAGGGCTTTTTTTTTTCTTTTTGAGACAGAGTCTCGCTCTGTTGCCCTGGGTAGAGTGCTGTGGCATCACAGTTCACAGCAACCTCAAACTCTTGGGCTCAAGTGATCCTCCTGCCTAAACCTTCCAAGTGCTGAGACTACAGTTGCCCGTCACAATGCCCAGCAAGTTTTTAGAGATGGGGTCTCACTCTTGTTCAAGTGGGTCTTGAACTTGTGAGCTTGAGAGATCCACCCGCCTCAGCCTCTCAGAGTACTAGGACCACAGGCATGAGCCACCGTGCTGGGCCTTCTGTTTCTGGGTTATAACCACTTCTGACCTCACTTCCTTTGGGTTCCAGGAACTATCCCTGTCTCCTTTGATAAATTGCACATTTACTATTTTTCCTGCTTCATTTTTCTAGCTCATTTGTGTAATTTGTTTTTGTTGTTGTTGTTTGTTTTTTACTTGCAACCAAAAGAGCCTTGACTAAAACTCCAGGCTGTCACCTACACGGATATCGGCTGAGACAACTGTTCCTGGCATGGCCATGAGTTACACAGTTCTAGAAAGTGATCAGCTGGCAAGTTCAGTCTCCAGCTTCCAGGCAGTGAAACTTGAATGTGATGCCATGGGCACAGCTGAGGCTAAGATTTAGGAAGTGCAGATCGAGCTGGGGTCCAAAGGGAAGAATGTCAGAGAATGTCTCTTTCTCCCGGCTATTGTGAAGTCAGAGAGACAGTATACATAAAAATGCTGTCTTTAATATAAAGGGTAGGGCTGTTTAGTAGTTTAGGGAACACATTCCTTGGGTTTCAACTTGGCTGTGCTGCTTGGTGGCTGGATGACATTTGGGGAGTTAAACTTCTTTGCCTCATTCCTTTGTCCTGTAAATTGGAAATGATGAAGGTAGTTCCTACTTCCCAGGGTTACTTTGGTAAGTGAATGAGTTTGCATATACAAAGTGCTTGCTAAGAACATCTCCTGGGGCTTGGCAAGTACTGTTAAGTTTATGTAAGTGTTTGTTTTCATTAGTGTTTATATAACTATATTCTTGGCCTTCACTGTCACACAGACCTTGCAGTAATTACATTATAAATGACTGTGGCATTCTGTACTATTATCTACAAAGTACACCATATGTGGCATCAATTAACCTTGAGCTAAAGCTTTATGGTATTAGAAATAATAACAGAGGCATTGGTATATACTGTTTAGTCAAGGAAGTGCTAACAAGCCTGTGCTGAGTTTATTCTTCTCTTCATTTTCCTGCTGAGGACACTAAAGATGAGAAAGATTGAATAACTTGGTCACAGTCACAGAGGTGACATATGGCAGGGGCCATTCAGGTCTCAATTTAACACTTATTGACTTCATATGGGCAAATCTATGGCTTTAATCTCAATGCCCAGGCTGGCTGTGTTACAACTTGATCATACATGCTTAAGATCTGAGGAACCTACCACAGGACCTTGGCATCTCCTGTTTAAGAACAATACTCAATTGCCAGTTAAGTTCCAGTGGTTCACCTGGGCAGCAAAGGGAAATAGTGAAACCAAGGAATGACTTTTGGAATTTCTTAGGTTTGTCATCACTGCCTTTCACATCTTACCCAGGGAAGCACACACTCAAAGGGAAAACAGTCCATTTTCCATGACAATGTAACTTTTAATCAATTTTGTACTAAGCGGCATAAACTGGTTCTAAGAAACTAATACAAGAATAAAGCAGCCCTGCTCTGTAGCATTTGCTGATCTTTGTTGTGTGAATACTCTCAGTATGGACTATTTCAAGGGAGGCTGGCTAGAAAAATTTCTAGTTGGCAAAATTCCAATATGAGCTAGCCCCAGAATGCCTCTGACCCTCCTAAGTCTTGCCTATGTAGGAATTCTGGAGCTAATGTTGCCAAAGATAAACGCACAGCATCCTCTCCTCTGAAAAAGTCTGAGCATCATGGGATGCAGCCCCAGAATTAGCTTTCCCCAGGCCAGCAGGATTTACTTCTACTTCTTGGTTTAGAAAGAGAAAGGAAAATTAAAGCTGTGGAGTAAACAAATTAACCAGTTTGGGGCTTCTTTCTCTCACCTTATCCCTACCCTCATGCTCAGTGGGTGGGAGCGCCCATCACACTTTAGGAAGAAAAACTTTATTTTTGCATTCAACAAGTAATTATTAAGTTCTTAACTGTGTGTCAGGCATGAGGTTAGACAGCAGATTTGAAGCTGTGTACAAGGAGATGTGGCACAGAACTCGCTCACTGTCTTCCTGAATGCCAGTCTCCACTCCCCGCGATGACCACCAGAACCTCCCTGAAAATCCATTTCCACTCAGATCTTTAGTTCCACTCCTGTTTCTTCATTATTTTCCTTCTTTTTGCCATCAACGTTCTTGCTTCTCATTTAACTCCTATGTATTGTGCGCCTATAACAGGCCAGGCATACTACACGATGCTTGAAGTGAATCAGCAACAACAACAACAAAAAAAAAAAAAATAGGGAAAGATCTATTTTATTAGTGATAGAATCTACCAGCTGATCAAGGCATAATTACTTTGTTTTTTCAAAATGCTATGCTATTTCTGGCTCCTTGCCTTTCCTCTATAAACTCTTTGGTCTCTTGTCTATTCGATAAATACTTAATAATCCTTTAAGACTCACTTGAGTGCCTTTCCTCTAAGAAGTTGCCCTGACTCCCTTCTTCCAAACACAGCAAATGCCTTTTCTTTTGTGTTCTCATGGTATAATCTCACATTTTCTCATCTGTTTTCCACTTTAGACTATGAGCTCCATGTGGAAAGAGATGATAACTGTGTTGTTATGTATATTGGCCCATTACATTACATACACTTATTTAGGTTCAACTCACATAAGGAATAGAGAGAATGTATAATATTCCAGATTTCTGGTTAAGCTAATTTATAATAGAAAGGATTTAAAAATATACTGCTTTAACACTTTCTTGCTTATGTTAACTTCATTTTAGGAGAGTTTTAGAAGAATATTAATCACACTTGGATTTGGAAAGAATCTGAGAAATGTGAAAATGTTGGCTAAATCCAACACCCTTTGTGATAAGTCTATAAGAAACCCTGAGGAATTTGCATTGTTGAACTTGAAACAAAGGAATAAGCAGCCAAAGATATTGAAGTAGGTGGTAATCTTCAAATCTCTGTGGAATGCATTCTTTAGTAACCATTTGTCCCCTTCCTTCCTGGACTAGATTACACAGTGTCCTTTTCTTATATGGAATGTTCAGGACAATGTGTTATTCATTTCTGCGTTCCAGCACTTAGTGTGGTACTGGCTCTCAGTGAGTGTTTGGTGAATAAATGGCACATTAGTCAAACAACAAGTTTAATAGGTATTTATCAAGCCAACCAGCTATTGGGGCAAAGTGACTGCATTACCACAATGCCTTATTATCTAGGCACTACCAAAGGCATTACAAACTGGTGTTGAAGATTATAGTCAATTATTTAAGCCAATCTTGGATGCCAAAGAAAATGAGCTGCCGTACAGGAAATATGCTTACTATATGAAATGTGAAATGAAAAGATTATGTTTTACTTTATGTTTAAGAAAACCTTGACCATGGCGAACAGACATAATTTTTGTTGGACTAGATCTTTCGATATAAAAACAAAAATTTATTGTCCAATAAAATATTTTTAAAAACAGCTTAGTTTTGTATTGAAGGGAAGACCTACTACTGTAAAATAGTTTCCACTAACCAAGTCAATGCCTTCCAACAAACATTTACTGAGCCCCCACATATCAGCTTATGAGTGCAAAGAAACCATTTCTTTTCTCCAAAGAGTGTTTTAGAATAATGCAATTTCCCCCAGGGTGAGGTTTAATTTAAGAGACAGATGAAAGAGCAATTGATAGATCTAGTTTTTATTTCAAAGCATAACCTTGGCCATGCTATTTAGGATTGTCCTTTCCCAAATGCCAGACACAGGGCTAACCTCTAGCCTGCACCCCTAGAAGAGGCTTGGAATATAATAGATACTCAATAAGTAGTTGTTGAGTATGAATAAATAAGCAAATTAATGAATAAATGAATACGGACTGTCAAGCAAGTTCTCGGTTCCTGCCATGTCAACAGTCAGGATTTGGTGGAAGAAATGTGGTTAGGAAACACTGCAGGAAGATCTATTCTGCTTGAATGGAAGGTCAAGGAAGACTTAAAAGTTTTGCCCTGAACTGTGTTTTAAAATTATGAAGTTTTCTGGGAAGATTAGACATTTCAGGTGGAAGAAATAAAAGCCTATGATTGAGAGAGAACCTGGTAGACTCTGGGACATGAAATTCCCTCAGTTTGGGTAATAGGGTGAGATAGGTGTGAAAGAGGGTGAAGCTGAGGCCACTCCCAAGAGAGATGACTGTTGAGAAAAATGTGGATCAACTCTTTGTGTGCATTTGTGCAAAGATGCCTGGAAATGATACTGTCACCCACTCCCTAGGACTTACTCTAGAAACATGAATACCTATGTTTACACAATACTCTACATATGAATGTTTGTAAGCAGTGTAATTTATAACTAGTCCAAACAGTAAACAACTCAAATACTCTTCAATGGGTGAACGGATTAATAAACAGATGCAGCTATACATTAGACTACTACTAACCAATAAAAAGAATAAAATACTGCTAGATGGGCCACTTTGAATGAATCTTTCAGGTATTGAAAAGTCTCACCATATATGACACTATATATATGTTATTCTCACAAGGTGGGTGGGACACTATATCCAGAGGAAACATCAGTTGGTTGCTAAAGGTTGGGAGCAGGGCAAGGGTGTCACCACAAAGGGACAGACTGAAGGAATTTCTGAAGTTAATGAAACAGTTCTGTATATACACTGAGGTGGTAGTTCCACAGATCTATAGAATGTTTTAAAATGGATAGACCGACATTTGCAGGTCTATGATAATTTAATAACTAAAATGAAAAAAAAATGCTTGCAAATGAGATTAAGCCTATAAAAGGGCTCTTTTAGAATTCTAAATTGTACAGATATTTATATTCCTTGAGCTCAAAGCAACTGGGACATTAGTTTTGCCAAGTAATAGGAATATTCTTCTTGTTGCTAAATAATACATTCTTATTGTCACATGATGTTTCATGTAGAATGCTTACATTTTTCCTCTTTAAAAATGATACAAAGTGTACCTTGCATATATACTAATATATTAATTTGTGGATTTTAAGCAACCTCTTTTGAAAGGTTTATGAAAGTACAGATGCATTCTAGTTTGTGGGAAATGTTAGATATGGGATATGCAATATTAAGTGCTTAAATTTGATGTTTTATGAAAAAACAACCTGGGAATGAGAATAGAATTTCCCCTCTGTGTTCCTTTGTCAGTTGACTGGATTATAAAGACCCTGTGGATTCATTGGCTCTGTAATCTCCTGGTATAAACCCTGCTACCTAATCTAGAGATAACATTTGTGGCTGCACTCCAGTGTAACTTTGTGTACTTTATATATATTTGTAGTTTATCAACTGTGGAAAGCAAAACCGTAAGAGATATTGGATCTCATCTTTTTATAGATAGAGAAACCAAAGGAGAAATAAACCAACTTTTTTGCTCCAAATCACAGGCTAATTAGGACTAAAACCTGGCTATGCAGATGCCTGGTTGAGTGATCTGTTCTATACTTTGCTGGTTGACACTTTAATTGTTTGCTTGTACTTTTTTTTTGAGAAATTATCCCAAGACCTATGGGTAATCTTTTTTCCTGGCTGAAATAGACTTTAAAATGATAGGAAGCATACAATTCATTATCCCCATGCTTCTAGAAATAAAATAAATCAAAATAGTCTTCCTTCCTTTTTGTGGGCATTTGTAGGTGTGAAAGTTCATGTGGAGGGAGAAAAAGATCATTGAAAAGCACTCTAAGTTTGTTTTCTTACATCCAGAGAAAATGCCATTGTCCCTTCTATGGGGTGAACCTAGGCTCTGACTTTTCAAAAAGTGGACCATGTGGAGATTGTCATCCACACTCTCATGCTTACTTGTATTTATCACATGCAGGGGGACTTTCCAGATGTCTTTCTTGAATTGTTATGAGTGGGGTTGAACCCTGTTTCAACATTTGAAGGAGCAACTAGCCCAAGCATGAATCTGATCCCTGATGTTGAGTAGCTTAAAAATGCACTAACCAAAGAATTCAGCAACTAGATAAGGATCTTGACTTTGCTGCTAGCTCACCATGGGACCTTGAGCAAGTTATTCTTCCTTGTAAGCCCTCATTTTTCTTATGCAAAAAATGAAAGGCTGGTAAATAAATGGTATATGGGCTACTTTTCCCCAATCTTATGCCCATGAGGGTATTGCTAGATGACTATAGACTAGATTGTCCTCTCTGAGTCCCAGAATTCTTAGTCCATAGTAGTAATGCCACAGTATTATTAGTATGCACTTTAATTATTCTTATTGAAATATCTTCAGCAACATATATTTGATGTCAAAACATTCTACTGAAGGCAAAATGAAGCAAATAAGTTGATATTTATGTTGGAACTAAGATTACTCTCTAAAAAGAGAGAGTAATCTCTTTGTAGGTGCCCAACTTGCACCTACAGCTTCCTGAACCCCTCTTCTGTGTTCTCACCTGGAACTACAATGCTATCCCTCCACATCTGTCTCTTCTTTAGCTTCAGTGAGAGTTGGACCTATCAGAACCAGTTCATAGTTTTGCACGTATCTTTTAACAAAGCCCTTTGGATACTGATGTGAATAAAACAGACTATTGCCAATATCAAATGACTTTATACATGGAACGTGTCCCAAATTGGAATTGGCACATGCTTAATAGTCTATCATCATCAATGTCATCATCACAATTGTTATAATAAATAATTTAGAAAAAGTGTTTCTGCTTGTATATTAGAGACTATCATTAAACACATATTCTTCTACTTCTCTATCTTCTTGACAACAGCCAAATCTATTGTATCTTCCATATCTGAATATCTATTCCCTACTCTCTGAGGATGGCTGAGCTAAGCCCAATTTTACTAACACTATTATTTTATTATTACTAGACTCTGGTGATTAGAAGTAGTATGTCAATCCTGTTGTCTAGCATTCCCTTCAAATGGAAAGCTTTTTCTTTTAACTAAGAAGAAATACAGTGAGGAAAGAAGGGAGGGAGTGAAGGAAGGAATGGAAGGGAGGAAGGCAGGGGAGGAAGGAGAGGGAGAAAGGGGAGAAGGGAAGAAAGGAAAAAAGGAAGGAAGGAAAGAAAAAAAGAAGGGAAGAAAGGGGGAAAGAAAGGAAGATGGAAAGGAAGGAAAGATGGGAAAGAAGGACGATTATATGGGAAAAGTAGCCCAAATACCATGTATTTACCAGTCTTTCATTTTATGAAAAGTAAGGACTTACAAGGAAGAATAACTTGCTCAAGGTCCCATGGTGAGCCAGCCGCAAAGTCAGGAAGGTAGGAAGGAAGGGAGGGAGGGAGGAAGGGGGAAGGGAAGAGGAGGAGAGAAGCAAGGGGAATAAGGGGAGGAAGGGGAGGAAGGAGAGAGAGAAAGGGGAAAAGGGAGGAAAGGAAAGAGAAAAAAAGAAGAAGGGAGGAAAGAAGAGAAGGAAAGAAGGGGAAAAAGAAAGGAAAGAAAGAAGGGAAGCAAGGAACGAAAGAAAGAAAGAAAGAGAGAGAGAAAGAAAAGGAAAGGGAAGGTAGGAAGGAAGGAAGGGAGCCATGTTGTTTTACTAGTAAGTCAATTCTTTGTTCCAGGAAATGTAGTCATTCTCAGAGGCTTTTCTTATCCCTCCACCCAAATCTCAACTAGATTTGCCTATTATTTTTCCATAGCACCACATATATTTATTTTATTGATTTCTTTCACTGTATATATTTCTTAGAATAGATTAATCAGTGTGAATGTTTTCCTACATTAAAACATAATCTATGTGAGAGCCATCATTTCTTCTATCTAATCTCATCTTCATTGATTATCATTAGTTGACACTGAGGAATTTCTTAATAAATAAACATTGAATCAATGATTTCTAAGACGGGGAAAGAGGAAAACAGTTTAAGGAGCCCAGGTTCATATTTCCCAGAGTGAGATAGTGACATCATTGAGAAGTAGAGCTTCATGTACCTGTGTAAGCTTATTACATTATTCATCACAAAGTCCCAGCTTAAGCTATTGGAGACAAGCCTTTAAATAAGTGATTATTAATTATCCTTTTACTTTATAAATGTTGTATCCTTTTCTTTTTCTACTTATGCTTTTGGATAGAGTTGAAAAGTAACCTTTCTTGAAAGTGGTGGGGAGGAAGGTAAGAGAGAAAGCAGGGAAATGGAGGAAATTGTGTGGACATATCTGTCTCCTCATCGACCCATCAGTAGATTCCACATTTTCAAGCACTGCTTTTGAAATCTATCTTCCACCCTTGTCCCTATCTCAGCCTCTTCCCCTCCCCCAACCAATGCAACAATATGGTTCTATTTGTCTTAAGGCAGGGAATGGAGCTAGTCTGCAAAGACCTAATCATACCATGGTTACTTCTGCCACTCTTCTATGTCGCCATTTACATACATTCCCTTAAAACCAGATTTTAACTCCAAATGATCAATACACTCTCGTACTTCACATAACCAAGGTAAGAATTAGAAAGTATAAACAATGTGCCCTAGGCTCTAGGCTTCTTCAGTAGTGGTCCTGAGATTCTATACACAGCCTACCTTGCATGAAACTCCACAATCATTCCTTTAAACTTTGCTGCCTCCCAAAGATGTGTGATGTTACAAAAGTGGGGAAGGGAATAGAATTCTTACTTATTTAATTTTTTTTAAGTCAAAGTACCTGCAAGATTCAAGGCATGACATAGGGAAGGGCAGGGTGTGTTCAGGGAACCTGGAGTGGTGGAAGTTACGTGGTAGAGTGTGTCAGGAGATGAAGCAGAGTGATACAGAGGGATCCAAGCACTAAAGTGTAAGTCAGACCAGTAAAATGGTGACTAAACCAGGAGCTACTAACATATTATTCTCTTTGGGAACAACAGAGTAACACCTGCTCATTTCTAAGAAAATACAACCTTCACTTTCAACCTTCAGCTGTGAAATTGATGATAGAAATAATTATCAAAGGGTTAAGATCAGCTAAGATTCACAGAAATCTCTCTTTAAAAAGCAAGGGAATTCTATGGTAATCCAGGGTTGTATTCAGTCCCTGAGTGGATTTGATGCCAATTACTGCCACCTGCCCCATCTTGTCCCCGTTATAATACCCCAGAGAAAGCTGAACTTAAGGCCCTGTCAAAAACATCAGCTCTGCTTCTGGGACCAGATGCAATAACTTCCCTTGAAGACTGATGGGGCTGGGTGAAAAGCAGCATTAAATCCTTCCTTAGGCTAAATGGGTACTGCCAATCCAGCATTCGGTTTTTAGTATACATAGGGAGACTGAACATTTCCCTCCAAGAGGAATATGCCAGATGCTGTACCAGATGCTCCTGATAGGTTATGTCATTTAATCCCCAACACCTGAAAGCCTGTTTATCATCATTCCCAATTTACACATGAGAATATCGAGGCTCCAAAGTCACTTGCTTTGTGTGGGTGGATAAGGATTTTAGCACAATCATTCCAACCCCAGTATCTGTTCTCCATCTTTCTCACTAAAAATAGTTAAGAATTTACTTAGATTTCTTTTGCATTTTTTATTTGAAGGCCCTCAAATAAATGTCTTTCTGCACCCTTGAAATTTTTTTAATTTTCATCCCAACCTCCTACCAAAAATCTGACCTGAAATATACACCACCATCTTGTTATTCCATGATAGCGTCCATGGAAACAAGATTGATACTAAGGAATGCCATTTGAAAAGCCCTAAATGACATATATATATGAAAAAAGAAAGTTCTTGGCCATATTTTCAAGTTTTAGATAAAAGAATCATCAAAAAGAACACAAGTTATTGTTACCAGTTTCTGAAAATGATGAAATTCTTCATCTCCGTAAGCTTGCATACTTGAGGAGCACTTAACAATTTCATGTTACTTTTACAAGTAATATGTTGTTAGATGTTCACAAAAGCCCCATTACAAAAATAGATCAGAAAATATAGGTGTCCACCTGTGAAATTACTGGCTAAATATCTTAAAGTTATTGGTAGCAAATTTAGAATTCTGTTCTAAGTGTTTTAATTACTCCCATTGCTGTATGTACAGTGGTGCCGTTTCCTCCCAAAGGCTGATATTTAACTATTTGAAATCCGTTCACTTATATATTAATTTATGTATTCTTTCAACAGTATTAATTTTTTAATTGATCAGACATTATGCTGAGTGTATGAGACCATAAACAGAAACCAGAAACAAAACAAAACCCATGACTGACTCACTGTTATCAAATAGTTCACAGTCTTAACTGAAAGACTAAAAGACTAGCATGAAGCTAATAATAATAATTTGGTGAAATAAATACAACCAAAGATTGAGATCATAACACGGAGTTACAAAAAAGAAAGGGAGTTTTGCTTAAAGTCCTCACATAAGCTGCTTGATGTGGATTTTGACAGATGATAAGATTTTGCCAGGTGGCGAAACATGTGAAAAACGTGTCATGTTAATTATGCCTGAAATGTCTATTACGTTTAATTAGAAGAAATGTGGTGCTTTAAAAATACACAATGATACTCATATCTTAACTGTAAACTTAATTTAACAAGTTGTATTTTTGCTTTTCTCTATTTTAGGATAAGTTTTAATTATATCAGGTCTTCCTTGAATTTAGAATTTCTTCCAGCCGTTGAGTGTAATTTTTATACATTTGTCCATACACATTAGTAGTTTATTTAAAGAGTTATTCTCTTTGTTAATCATTTAGTTAATGGTTTCTTTTCTGATTATTCTGATCGCTCTTTGTACATTCCAGGAATGTTTGAATTTCACCTCAGGGAACTAGGTAGTTCATATAAAATTGCTTGCATTAATCACATTGATCGATAAAGAAACCCTTCTGAAGAGCATTGATTTATGTTTGGAAAAAAGATTATACAAAATCATGAGTAGAAATATAAACACATATGCTGGTTGTCCCGCACTTGCTGCATGAATTAGCTATCGTTCAGTCATTAGCTCTGACATAGTTATAATTTGTATGTAGCCATAAAAATGTGTTGTAGAGTATGTTAAGATCAAGTGTCATTTTTGCCAATGCTCTAAATCAGTTTTCATAAACAATTTCCAACTGAGATTGGACAGATAACTTGAATGAAATAGACTACAGTGGGTGGAAATGGACATGTCTCATCTAAACTGGGTAACTTTAACTCAGCTACAGTGGATTGTTGCCATGTAGAAAATGTGGGCTATTATTTCTAGGTCTTCTGATTTTCAAATCAGTTTGCAACAATGGATGTTTATGGAAATCTCAGAATATTTGTTGTTTATTTATTATTCATTCATTCATTTACAATACTGTAAGCCAAGCAAAACACTTTGTAGGGATGGTTAAGGGCCACCAGCCAGTGTTTTAGGAATTTAGCTCTAAGCGGTGATGCCAAATCCTGTAGAGTTTACATACCTGACCCCACATGGGAGAGTCAGTCTTAGGCCACCATAAAAACAAAAATACTATTGTCCATTCTAATTCTATTGCTGATTGCTTACTGTAATAATTCTTTTTCTTTGGTGGTTTCAAACCGAACATTTTTGAGACATAAATTTATATAACGATGATCCCACAGAAACCACTGCACTTAATTGAGGTGTTAGCACTGTAGGAGGGACTGCAGAAGAGAAAGCTGGGAGGGCTGGATCTGCCCCATTGCTACCCATGGAGCATCTTATGCTTCTCCAGCGTCACAATGAAGAGATGCCTTAAGTAACTTGAGGGATTTTATCTGAGTGCAATTTTACCTAAGTAATGATTATGGAAGCCTTGCTCAACACCAAATAATTTTATTCTTCATTTTAGGCAAGTGTGAACAAACCACAAATCCCACTCTGATTCATTTTGAAGTGAAGTAGAAAGAGCCACCTCATCAACGAGATGTTATGTTCTCTAACCAGCTGTGAACACATAGCCTATTTTACCAATAAAAAAAAAAAATGATGTGGTTACTTCTTCATTTGAACGTCTGCATTGTGTTTATCCTAAAAACCATAACATTTAACAGTTGACTATTGTGTGATGATTTTCACTTTTCTGTGTTTTCTACCAAGTTCATTTGCATGTTTTAAGAAAAGAACTATCAATATTAAATTTCTCTAGTCCAGAGTTGTGACTTCTCTTCCTAATTCCAGCAAGCTAAAGGAAAGATGGGACTGAACATTCAGTAGTTCAGGCTCTGGAGTCTGGCTGCCTAAGTTTGAATCACTATTTAGTAGTCTCATTCTTTCATAGCCAAGTGTTTTAGGAAATTCCCTTCACAGGCCTGTGTCTCAGTTCCTCCAGCTACAAAATAAGAAAGTGTTATGACGGATGTTGTGTGGATGAAATAGTAAAAATGTTTAGAACAGAGTCTGGTACATAATGTTTAATAAATGTTACCTATATGATTATGTTTCCCATAGCATAGGTGACCAGTAGCAGCCAGCTGCTGTCTGATCAGTGGCTTATAGCATGTGTTGATAAAAGAGGGATGGACATGGACTCACATTCTTTGGTGAAGAACTACCTTAGGAGGGTAAAGAGCTATAAAAGACACACCAGTCTGACACCGTCATCCATGACAAGTCTTCCTTGTGGCTGCACTCCTAGCAGACCATCTTGTCTTAGTACTTAGCACTTGGCTCATCCGCCTTTGCAAACTGATAGACTGCCTCTCTAGCCCCAGAGTGCAACTCAATGCTATTGGCTTTGTGGAGAACCCCAGGGAGCACTGGCTACCCCCTCCCTGTGCGCTCAAGACCTGGTTGACACTCCCTCATGACAGCTCTCAGCCTGTTCAATGGTGTGGTGGCTCAGTCTCCCCCTTCCACCTCTATGAGTGTCCCTGGATCATGTTGTTCACTTTTATATCCCTGATGCTTTGCAAACTGCCTGGCCCATCATCGAGACTCAGAAAATGTTTATTCAATGAAAGAATAAAAACTGTCTAATGGCTGAAAAACAGGTGAAAGACGAAAAATTGATGAATGAATGTGCAAATGAAAAAAGAAATGAATTATACAAATGGTGCCAAGTTCGAACTTCACTCTCTTCTTAGTTTTTACTAGTTTAGAATAACATTTGGACAAATCATATCTAATCTTTTAAAACATAGTCAAATTCTGACACAAACTGATTGCAACTGTAAAGAGAAACCAGATTAGCTGCTCTCCACTGAATCTCATATCCTTTGGCTAACATCATTTGACGCTCTCCTTCAACTCAGCCTGATTTTCTGGCTGCGGCTTTAGGCTGCCATTGCCCATAGAATTCTGTCTGATTGCTCCTTTCTCCTCCTTGCCAAATTCTCCTCATTTTCTGGAATTATTATCCTCTGTAAAAATTGCTATATGTATTTGGCCTTCATTAACATTTCACAATTACCATAATGCACTATTTTATTCTTTCATTATCTCCTTAAAATTTGTAAATTTTCTGAGAGGAAAACTCACATACTCTACTTCCTCTTATACATCTTATATTTACAGATACAACCGATTTCTAAACCATTAGGGCAAATTTCAGAACAAGGGAGGTTTTTATTTACAAGAGAAGCCAAAACTAGCATAAATATTAGCCATTATGTATTTATATATTTAATTTTTCTAAAGATCTAAAAATAAAATTTCTTAATTAACTCCCATTACAGACCATGATAAATTATAGATGTATCAAATATTTAAACAAAAATAAGGAAAGGATTAAAAGTGTAACAAACACTAAAAATAAACATTTTATACAGTGGTATTGGTCAGAGAATATAAAGAAAATCATCAATAATGTAAATATTGAAAATAGCATTTTTACATGTAATACCAGTTGTGGCAAATGGTAAATAGTAACATATGGGTAGGAAAAATAGCATCCTGCATATATGAAATAAGTTTACAAATCAATTGGAAAGAAATGAACATATCAAATAAAATTAAGTAAATGCATAAAAAATAACAATAAACGCAATAGCTGGGTAAAATATATTGTCTAGTAATCAAAATGCAAATTAAGTGAAAATGGGGACAAAAAACAAACCCAGGCTCATCACTGCTGCACTATTTCCAGACGATGGTTTGGTGCTATGCATCAGAAAGCCCCCCGATGTTCGTGTCCTCTTATCTAGAAACTTCGTTTACAGAGTCAAGACAAGTTTGATGGGGGGAGGTAGATTCACTTGCTGACATTATCATGCTTGTGCACTTTTCTTCTTTCTAATATTCTTTTCTGTTTTTTTAAAAAAATAATGCATATCTTACATTGTCTCTATGGAGAAAGTATTATGCATTTGCAATATAAAAACGTCTTATAGGAACTGAAAAATGTAAAAATTCTGTCTATCAGCTATCATTTACTACCTGTCTATCAATCATTCATTTCTCTATTTATAATGTATCATTATCTATCTAGCTAAAGACATACAGTTAATATTGTTAAATATACCCTCCTTTTATGGTGCAGGGGGGAACATAGAAGCTTGTTTTTCTATTTTCAGCTTATGTTATGTAGAATTCTGAATTTTATTTTAATATATGGTGAGGGCAAGAAATGATTTTCTAAGAAAATGCAAAAGTTTTTTTTTTAGCCTTCAAACAAAAATTTTACTGAATTCATTTTCGATTTACATAAAAGACTGTTAAGTAGAGTACATGAAAGCTAATGCTTACCATCTTTTTTTTTCTTTTTTATTAAATCATAGCTATGTACATTAGTGCAATTATGGGGTACAATATGCTGGGTTTCATATACAATCTGAAATATTTTCTTTTTTTTTTTTTTCTTTTTTGAGACAGAGCCTCAAGCTTTCACCCTGGATAGAGTACCATGGCATCACAGCTCACAGCAACCTCCAATTCCTGGGCTCAAGCGAGTCTCTTGCCTCTGCCTCCCAAGTAGCTGGGACTACAGGTACCCGCCACAATGCCCGGCCATTTTTTGGTTGCAGCCATCACTGTTGTTTGGCGGGCTCGGGCTGGATTCGAACCCGCCAGCTCAGGTGTATGTGGCTGGCGCCTTAGCCCATTGAGCCACAGGCACCGAACCTACAATCTGAAATATTTTCATCAAACTGTTTAACATAGCCTTCATGGCATTTTCTTAGTTATTATGTTAAGACATTTATATTCTGCATTTAGTAAGTTTCACCTGTACCCTTCTAAGATGCACTGTAGGTGTGATCCCATC
>CAUYRH010114466.1:0-30588 GCA_963574655.1 Perodicticus potto | reverse complement strand
TCTGGTAAGCCGAGGCAGGAGGATCCCTTGAGTTCAGGAGTTCAAGACAAGCCCGAACAAGAGTGAGACCCCATCTCTATAAGAAATAAGAAAATCAGGGCGAGGCAGCATCTGTGGCTCATTGAGTAGGGCGCCGGCCCCATATACCAAAGGTGGCGGGTTCAAACCCGGCCTCGGCCAAACTGCAAAACAGAAAAATAGCTGGGCATTGTGGTAGGCGTCTGTAATCCCAGCTACTTGGGAGGCTGAGGCAAGAGAATCGCCTAAGCCCAGGAGTTGGAGGTTGCTGTGAGCTGTGTGACGCCATGGCACTCTACTGAGGGCAATAAAGTGAGACTCGGTCTCTACAAAAAAAAAAAAAAAACTAGAAAAAAATAAAATAAAATTAGGATGACGCCCATAGCTCAGTGGTTATGGCGCCAGCCACGTACACCCAGGCTGGCAGGTTTTGAACGCGACCCAGGCCAGCTAAATAACAATGACAAATGCAACAAAAAATAGCTGGGAGTTGTGGTGGGTACCTGTAGTCCCAGCTGCTTGGGAGGCTTAGGCAGGAGAATCACTTGGAAGCAAGAGTTTGAGGTTGCTGTGAGCTGTGACACCATGGCAATCTACCAAGGGTGATATAGTAAGACTCTGCCTCAAATAAATAAATAAAATAAAAATAAGAAAATCAGTCAGGTGTTGTGGTAGGTTCCTGTAAGTCCCAGCTACTTGAGAGGTTGAGGCAGGAGGATCACTTGAGCCCAGGCTCTTGCTCAGGCTGGTCTTGAACCAGGAACTTGAGGTTGCTGTGAGCTAGGCTGAGGCCATGGCAGTCTAGCCTGGATGACAGAGTAAGACTCTGTCTCAGAAATAATAATAATAATGTTTTACTGCTTCATCAAGACTTTCCAAAGTGAAAATGATGTAGCAATGAAGAACAAACACAACTACTAGTACAATTTAATGCTTCTTTCCTTTCTCTCTTTGTTTCTTTCTTCTTTCCTTCCTTTTTTTTTTTTTTTTTTTTTTTTGAGACAGAGTCTCACTCAGCTACCCTGGGGTTGAGTGCTATGGCGTTGCAGCTCACAGCAACCTCAAACTCTTGGGCTCAAGTGATTCTCTTGCCTCAGGCTCCCGAGTAGCTGGAACTATAGGCTCCTGCCACAACACCCGGTTATTTTTTTGTTGCATTTTGGCCGGGGCTGGGTTTGAACCCACCACCCTCGGTATGTGGGGGCCGGCGCCTTACCCACTGAGCCATAGGTGCCGCCCAGATTCTTTGGAATCTATTCAACAAATATGTGTCTCATCGCTGTGAACTTGGGAACTTCAGTGAGCAAGAAAAAGATCCTGTCCTCAAAGAGCCTACATATTCGTGGTAGTCAAGGAGATATAATAAAAACAGATATAATAAGTAATAGAGTTATGCTGTATGTTTAAAAGTAAGTGCTATTTAGGTGGGGCGTAGTGACTCACGCCTGTAATCCTAGCGCTCTGGGAGGCCAAGGCCAGTGGATCACTTGAACTCAGGAGTTTGAGACCAGCCTGAGCAAGAGTGAGACCTTCTTGGCTCGGCACCTATGGCTCAAGGGGCTAAGGTGCCAGCCACGTACACCTGAGCTGGTGGGTTTGAATCCAGCCCAGGCCTGCCAAACAACAATGACAGCTGCAACCAAAAAATGGCCGGGCCTTGTGGCGAGCACCTGTAGTCCCAGCTACTTGGGAGGTGGAGGCAGAACACTCGCTTGAGCCCAGGAATTGGAGGTTGCTGTGAGCTGTAATGCCACAGCACTCTATCCAGCGTGACAGCTTGAGGCTTTGTCTCAAAAAAAAAAAAAAAAAAAGAGTGAGACCTTCTCTGTACTATAAATAGAAAACCTAACCAGGTATGGTGACAGGTGCCTGTAGTTCTATCTACTTGGGAGGCTGAGGCAGGAGGATCACTTGAATCCAGGAGTTTGAGGCTGCTGTGAGCTAGACTGATCCCATGGCCTGCTAGCCTAGGCAACAAAGTGAAACTCTGTCTCAAAAATAAAAATAAATAAGGGCGGCGCCTGTGGCTCAAAGGAGTAGGCCACCAGCCCCAGATACCGGAGGTGGCTGGTTTAAACCGGCCCCGGCCAAAAAAAATAAAGAAAAAATAAAAATAAATAAAAGTAAGTGCTATTTAAGGAACTTCTTGGATACCAGAAATGTTCCTTTATCTTGATTGGGATGCTGGTTACATACGGCAAAACACATCCAAATGTACACTTCAAAAGGGAAAATTTCATTCAATATTAATTATACCTCAATAAAGTTGATTTTTATAAAGAGAAAAGAAAGAAGAGAGCAAGAAAATAGAGCAAAAAGAAAAAGAAACCTCACATACCTTCTCACTGCTCGCACTGCCAACAGGTAATCACTGTTAACACTTTTGGTCCTTCCATACCTTTTTAAAGATACATTTCTTTTTTTTTTTTTTTTTTGCAGTTTTTTTTTTTTAGCTGGGGCTGGGTTTGAACCCACCACCTTTGGCATACGGAGCCAGCACCCTACTCCTCTGAGCCACAGGCACCACCCCTTCCATACCTTTTTAAAAATAAATAGTTCCTAAGTTAGCCCTCTTACCTCAAGAGCTAGACTTTCCCCTTTGCTTCCTTGATGTATTCACTTATTTAATGCCTATTTATTGAGTGTATACTGTGTATCAAGCATTGTGATGAGTGCTGGGGCCATACAGCAGAACAGACAGGCTTGATCCCACCCTTGAAAAGCTTACAGTTTTCTGACAGATACAGACATATAAAACAGCAGTTATAATGCAGGAGGATTAGCACAGTGATGATATACCACGGGAACATGTGGGAGAGGGACCTAACCACGCTTAAGATTCAGAAAGGCTTTTTTTGAGACAGAGTCTCACTATGTCACCCTGGATAGAGGGCCATGGTGTCGCAGCTAGCAGCAAACTCAAACTCTTGGGCTTAAGCGATTCTCTTGCCTCAGCATCCCAAGTAGCTGGGACTACAGGCTCCTGCCACAACGCCAGACTATTTTTTTTGTTGCAGTTGTCATTGCTGTTTTTTAGCTGGCCCGGGCTAGGTTCGAACCCACTGAGCTACAGGTGTTGCCAAGAAAAGCTTTCTAGAAGAAGTGATCTCGAATCTGAGTCCTGAAGGCTGAATAAGAGTTAATCATGGTGGAGGAAGAGGAACCAGATTTATTCTCACAACATAAATAATTGGAAAACTACATAAAATGGCTCAGTGCCTGTGGCTCAACAGGCTAAGGCACCAGCCATGTACAACTGAGCTGGTGGGTTCAAATCCAGCCCGGGCCCGCCAAACAACAATGAGGGCTAAAACCAAAAAATGGCCAGGCGTTGTGGCGGGTGCCTGTAGTAGCAGCTTCTTGGTTCTTGGGAGGCTGAGGCAAGAGACTCGCTTGAGCCCAGGAATTGGAGGTTGCTGTGAGCTGTGATGCCACAGCACTCTATCCAGGGTGACAGCTTGAGACCCTATCTCAAAAAAAAAAAAAAAAAAGAAAGAAAGAAAGAAAACTACACAAAATATATGAACAACGTTTTCAGACACTGAACAACAGAAATCTCAGGAGTGTAATCCCACAGTAGAGGATAACGAAAGAGATAAATTCTGTAATTGCCCTGTATTTCTTTCTAGAGGCCACTTCCAAATCACAGAGCAGAGATGGAGCTCCCAAACAGTGCACAATGATCCTGCTACATTGATGGGACAGAGGTCAGACAAGGTGAGGTGGCTGGAAGCTGCTGGAAAAAGTTCCGGAGAGAAGGGAATTGTGCAGAAAGACACCTCGAGAAATCTCTATAAAGGCTCTCTCGAATCTTTGTTGAACACCCAAGGTGCACATTCCCACAGTAAAACGTCACAAGACCAGTTACTACAAGGCACTGAAGTCAAAGAGGTAAACAATTCCAAGACTCCATACCGGCTCCAATGAACCAGAGTGGACAGTTATTGTTGATCATGTAGGAATTTAGTACACATCTCACATGGTCATATTTTACTAAGAGAGTAAATTATTCCCTGCAGTGAAGTTAACTCTAACCCTAACAGAGCTTAAAAAGCAAGACTTCACACAGATCAAACTGAACCGTGACTAATTTAACTATCTACTAGAACAAAGCCAAACACTTCAAAGGAAGATGTTTTAAAAGTCCAATTACTCAACATAAATTCATAAATTCGTAGTGCCCAGTTTCCAAGCAAAAATTAGTAGTCAAGCCAGGTGTGGTGGCTCACACTTATAATCCTAGCACTCTGGGAGGCCAAGGTGGGTGGATTCCTTGAGCTTGGGAGTTTGAAACCAGCCTGAACAAGAACAAGACCCAAATAATGATGTTTTGGTCAACAATGTACTGCACATATGATGGTAATCCCATAAAATTATAATGGAGCTAAAAAATTCCTATTGCCTAGTGAGGATACAGCTGTCATAATGTTTTAACTCGAAGCAACGTGTTTGTGGTCATGTAGTGTAAACAAACTCTCTGCACTTCTAGTCATATAAAAGTATAGCACATACAATTATGTACAGTACGTAATACTTGATAATGGTAATAAACAACTATGTTACTGATCTATATATATATGTGTATATATATATACATATATATATGTATTTGCTATACACTTTATCATTAAAAATGTTAACTGTGGCTCGGCACTTGTGGCTCAATGGGCTAAGGCGCCAGCCATGTACACCGGAGCTGGCAGGTTCGAATCCAGCCCGGGCCTACCAAACAACAATGACAGCTGCAACCAAAAAACGGCCGGGCATTGTGGTGGACGCCTGTAGCCCCAGCTACTTGGGAGGTGGAGGCAGGAGACTTGCTTGAGCCCAGGAATTGGAGGTTGCTGTGAGCTATAATGCCATGGCACTCTATCCAGGGTGACAGCTTGAGGCTCTGTCTCAAAAAATAAAAAATAAATAAAAATGTTAACTGTAAAACAGCCTCAGGCTCTTCATAAGGTATTCCAGAGGAAGGCACTGCTATCATAGGAGATGACAGTTTCATGAATGTGATTGTCCCCGAAGACTTTCCAGTGGGACAAGATGTAGTGGTGGAAGACAATGATATTGATGATCTTGACCCTGTGCAAGCCTAGGCTAATGTGTGTGTTTATATCTTTGTTTTCTTTCTTTTTTTTTTTTTTAGAGACAGAGTCTCACTTTGACACCCTCAGTAGAGTACCATGGCGTCACAGCTTACAGCAACCTCCAGCTCTTGGGCTTAGGTGATTCTCTTACCTCAGCCTCCTGAGTAGCTGGGACTACAGGTTCCTGCCACAACACCTGGCTATTTTTGTTGTTGTTGTTGTTGCAGTTTGGCCAGGGCCAGGTTTGAACCCACCACCCTCAGTATATGGGGCTGGCGCCCTACTTACTGAGCTGCAGGCGCCTCCTTATATCTTTGTTTTCAACAACAAAAAACATTTAAAAATAGAAAAAAGCATGTAGAATAAGGATATGAAACAAGGAATTTTTTTTTTTTGAGACAGAGCCTCAAGCTGTCACCCTGGATAGAGTGCTGTGGCATCACAGCTCACAGCAACCTCCAATTCCTGGGCTCAAGCGAGTCTTTTGCCTCCGCCTCCCAAGTAGCTGGGACTACAGGCGCCTGTCACAACGCCCGGCCATTTTTTGGTTGCAGCCGTCATTGTTGTTTGGCGGCCCTGGCTGGATTCAAACCTGCCAGCTCAGGTGTATGTGGCTGGCGCCTTAGCCCGCTGAGCCACAGGTGCCGAGCCGAAGTTTATTTCTTATTACTTGCTATTTTCTCTGCAAAATAAGAATCCGAGGAAGAGTGGAAGGAGATGTGAGAGTTTAAGGGAGAGGAGAGAGGTGTGAAATAGTTGTCAATAGTTGTCAAGAAGAAAGGAGGTGGCTCAGCGGGCTAAGGTGCCAGCCACGTACACTTGAGCTGGGGGGTTCGAATTCAGCCCGGGCCCGCCAAACAACAATGACGACTGCAACCAAAAACTGGCTGGGCGTTGTGGCGGCTGCCTGTGGTCCCAGCTACTTGGGAGGCGGAGGCAGGAGACTCGCTTGATCCCAGGAATTGGAGGTTGCTGTGAGCTGTGATGCCACGGCGCTCTATCCAGGGTGACAGCTTGAGGCTCTGTCTCAAAAAAAAAAAGAAGAGAGGAGGAATGAGGGCATAAGTGAAAGATAATCTGGGCGGTGCCTGTGGCTTGAGTAGAGCGCCAGCCCTGTGTACTGAAGGTGGCGGGTTCAAATCCGGCCTCCGCAGAACTGCAAAACAGAAAAATAGCCGGGCGTTATGGCCGGCACCTGTAGTCCCAGCTACTCCGGAGGCTGAGGCAAGAGAATCGCCTAAGCCCAGGAGTGGGAGGTTGCTGTGAGCTGTGTGACGCCATGGCACTCTACTGAGGGCGATAAAGTGAGACTCTGTCTCTACCAAAAAAGAAAAAGGTGAAAGATAATCTGACCGCCAGACAGCATTAGGGGCCTGTGTGAATGAAGGTCCAGTTCATAGACTGGCCAGTGGGTTGTGTTCTCTAGCCACCCCAAGTTGTTTGGAGATGGGGAGTTGGATTTGACTGGGGTCACGTGAGGAGGAAGGCAAAGGGGGCAAGCGTGTATGCAAACAATGTTTTAATGGTTAACTGTGGAATTTAAGCTAGGTAAGGAAAAATGAGGACAGGCTGAGGAGCGGTGGAAAGGAGGTAGAACAAAGATCCTGGTGAGTTGGGATTGTGGGATGGAGGCCCTGAATGGAGTGAGTTGGAAAGAGGGGGTGATGGATGGAGAGCAAATGTGTGAAATGAGGTTCTGAAGAGGCTGCTTTTACTGGGATAAGGCCCGGGGGTGACCATGAAAGGGAAGGGTTGTGAGGAGGACAAGGTCTCTGGAGGGAGGTCGGGGAACAGAGGCTGGGGCAGAGGGAAGGTCCTCAACCTGGTTATGGAAATCTCCAGGAATGATGCAGTGAGAGCAGGAGAGTCAGTGAGCCCCCAGCTAAGATGATGGAGAAGAGAGGAGCCATCAGGGTCGCAGATGACTCCCAAGGTGTAGGGGGAACTGAACTATCTCCTCTGAGAATGAGATTCCCAGCTAGGCAGTTTGGGAAGGGTGGACGGAGAGTGGTCTGGAAGCAGCTTAGAAGAGTTAGACCTGCCCACTAGAAAGGGACACAGGAGAGCTGGGTTCCAGCAAGGTGACAGAAATGCTGGGAAGAAATTGAGGAAATAGGAGAATTTTCTGAAGATAGGTCATGTGTTCCAAAGGCCCGAGGAGTTGGAACAGGTTGGAGGATGGAGTGGAAATGGTTTCCTCCAGTGTTTTTTTCCTTGGGAGTCTTCAGTGTGCTTATGGTCCCATATATAAAGTACTTAGCCTGACACAAGTGTGCGCCAGATGGAAGCTGTGACTGGCGGTCCTGATGGGGTTATTCAGACCCGGGTATTTTTACTGGAGGCGGTAAGGTGAGGAGAGACCAAATATCAAAGAGGGATCTGGATCCACAGTCTAAACAGCCACGGCAGCCCCCTGGTTGCCCATGGACCTGATGGGATAAGTCAAGTTGAAGGAAGCTCGTGTCCTGGGAGGCGAGGTAGAGGGAGCCTGGCTGTGCGGACCCGCTGACCGACCCCCTCCCGACTTGCAGGACTCCGGCTGCTGGAGATGGGCGCTCGGTCCTCGCGGCGGCGGCGGCTCCCGGCAGACCCGCCCATGGCCCTGGACACGCTGCCCCCGGAGCTGCTCGTGCAGGTGCTGAGCCACGTGCCACCTCTCCGCCTAGTAACCCAGTGCCGCCTGGTGTGCCGCGCCTGGCGCGACGTGGTGGACGGGCCCACCGTGTGGCTGCTGCAGCTGGCCCGCGACCGCAGCGCGGAGGGCCGCGCACTCTACGCCCTGGCTCTGCGCTGCCTGCCCGACAGCGAGGAAGACGAGGAGTTCCCGTTCTGTGCCCTGGCGCGCTACTGCCTGCGTGCGCCCTTGGGCCGCAACCTCATCTTCAACTCCTGCGGAGAGCGTGGGTTTGGGGACAGGGCGGCTCCAGGGAGACCGTACGGGATGAGGACCCGGAGGAGGTTGAGTGGGTGGGCGTGGTCAGGGCAGGGGCTGTGGGCAGAGCCCAAGGAAATGTAACCAATGGGCAGTACAGCTGGAAGTGCCAGGGGGCGAGGCTGAGAGGCACGTTACGGGGAAGGTGGCCAGGTGGGCGTGGCTGAATGAGGGGAAGGGAGTAGGGGGCAGCAGCAGTCGGGAGCAGTGTGGCGAGTGGGGGCCTAGAAACCTAGCAGGTGGGCGGTGCCGGGCTGGGGAAGGGGAGAAGTCGCTTGAGATGCAAAAGCGAGGCAAAGCAGAAGGGCGGGACTGAGGAAAGGCCGAAGGGATGGGTCGGGCCGAGAGAATAGGCCATGGAGTACAACCAGGAATACAGGATTCCCGGAGGGGGCGTGAGAACAAGAAGCCAGGGGGTGGGTTGGAGCGCCGGAGGGAGGGACTGGTGGGCAGGACATCTTGGGTAGCTTGGACAGTGGCTAGGTCTCTGCTGGGTCAGCAGGCGGGCGAATCTCCTGTTCTATTGAATTCCCACAGAGGGCTTCAAAGGCTGGGAGGTGGAGCATGGAGGGAACGGCTGGGCCGTGGAAAAAAACCTAACACTGGTGCCCGGGGCTTCTTCCCAGACCTGCTTCGTGACTTCTTTCGAGTGAGTGGCCCAAGTGAGTGCCCCTGATCCCTGCGCCAAGCGCCCTGAAAAGGGGGAGGGACCCTATCCCCCCCCCACGGTCCTCATCCTTTCACCTACCTTCACCCTCTCCCTCATTCATTTATTCATTCTCTCAAGCAACAAGTATTTGTTGAGGGCCTGTCAGGTACTAAGCACTGTCTTATATGCCAGAGATACAAGGGAAAATCAGGAAGATGAACAACCTGTACTTTTTTTTTTTTTTGAGACGAGTTTCACTGTGTCACCATGGCGTCACAGCTCATAGGGGCCTCAAACTCTTGGGCTTAAGCGATTCTCTTGCCTCAGCTTCCCAAGTAGCTGGGACTACAGGCACTGGCCACAATGCCTGGCTATTTTTTTGTTGTAGTTGTCATTGTTGTTTGGCAGCCTTGGGCCCAGGGTTTGAACTCTGCCAGCCTCTGTGTATGTGGCTGGCGCTCTAACCGCTGAGCTACAGGCACCTATTTTTTTTATTTGCATTTTAGGTGTAGAGTGCTGGGGGAGGAGGGGAATATTAAACACACACAGTAAAATAACAACAGTGCAACAAACAAAGGGTTACCTAGCCGGGCGTTGTGGTGGGTGCCTATAGTCCCAGCTACTCGAGAGGCTGAGGCAAGAGAATCGCCTAAGCCCAGGAGTTGGAGGTTGCTGTGAGCTTGTGAGCTGTGTGATGCCATGGCACTCTACCGAGGGTGATAAAGTGAGACTCTGTCTCTACAAAAAAAAAAAAAAAAAAAAAAGAGTTACCACAGTCTCAGCGCCTGTGGCTCAAGTGGCTAAGGCACCAGCCACATACACCTGAGCTAGCAGGTCCGAATCCAGCCCGGCCTGCCAAACAGCAATGACGGCTGGGCGTTGTGGTCCCAGCTGCTTGGGAGGTGGAGGCAGGAGAATCACTTGAGCCCAGGAGTTGGAAGTCCTGTGAGCTGTGATACCACGTCACTCTACCCAAGGTGACAGCTTGAAGCTCTGTCTCAAAAAAAAAAAGCGAGGGGCGGGGGGCTCAGCACCTGTAGCTCAAGCGACTAAGACACTAGCCATATACACCAGAGCTGGTGGGTTCTTTTTTTTTTTGAGACAGAGCCTCAAGCTGTCACCTTGGATAGAGTGCTGTGGCATCACAGCTCACAGCAACCTCCAATTCCTGGGCTCAAACGAGTCTCCTGTCTCCGCCTCCCAAGTAGCTGGGACTACAGGCGCCCGCCACAATGCCCGGCCATTTTTTGGTTGCAGCCATTATTGTTGTTTGGCGAGCCCGGGCTGGATTCGAACCCGCCAGCTCAGGTGTATGTAGCTGGCGCCTTAGCCCGTTCTGCCAAAGGCACCAAGCCGAGCTGGTGGGTTCTAATTCAGCCCGGGCCTGCCAAACAATAATGACAACTACAACCAAAATATAGCCGGGCATTGTGGTGGGCGCCTGTAGTCCCAGCTACTTCAGAGGCTGAGGCAAGAGAATCGCTTAAGCCCAGGAGCTGGAGGTTGCTGTGAGCTGTGATGCCACCGCACTCCACCCAGGGTGACAGCTTGAGGCTCTGTCTCAAACAAACAAACAAAAAAGGGTTACCATATTCTGGATGACTTACATATAACTTTTAGTGCTGACAACAATCCTGTGACATTAGGCATGGTTATTGTCCCCGCTGTGTAACAGGAAACTGATGCACAGAGAGTAACCAACATCTAGGAACTGATTGAGCTGGGATTTGAAACAAGTAATGTGGTTTCAGAACTTCAGGTTGATAAATGCTATGAAGACAACAAAACAATGTGATTGGTTTATTCTCATACCCATTACCCATTTTCCCTGCCCCATATACAACCATTCTAATGTAGCATTATCCAGCTCTCTAGTAGTTGCCAGTATATTCAGGGTGAAATGCTATCTCATTGCTGTCTTAATTTGCATTTTTCTGTTACAGGCACATGAATCATCTCTTCATATGCCTATTAGCTTTTTGGGTTTGGGGTTGTTTTTTTTTAAACAGAGTCTCTGTGGCCTGGCAACATTCTCTTAAATACTGTCTTCTAGCAACCTCATAGTTTTATCTTTTACATTTAGGCCTTTAATTTGCGTTAAACATGGTATTAGGTAAGGGTCTAGTTTCCCCTCCCTTCTCCATATATACTGGGCCCATCACCATCTGTCCTGTTCAATCCCCATAGAATGGTGGTACCATCTCTACCATTTAGGAAGCTCCCATACATACCTTGGTCTGTCCCCAAGCATTCTGTTCTATTCCATTGGTCAACTTATTTGTCCTTCCACTAATACTTCACTGTTTCTATATTATGGCATATTCAAATTGGGGGAGAGGGGCTGTTTATGAAAGTGTAGGGAGGATCTTGGGCTAACCTAGTATCAGAGGTAGAGGGGACATTACAACCCCAAGGGGTGAGGGTAGGAAGCAGCTACTGAAACAGGAAGATAGAAGGCTGTGAGGAGAGGGCACTGGGGAGCTGTATCTTTTTGGTTTTTTGGAGTGACACAGCAGTGCCTTGGGAGAGATCTAGGAGGATGAATACCTTATTTTACTCTTTTCCCTCACTTCCATCTCCTGTGCTGGATCTTCTTGGCTGATCCAACAGGAAGCAGACTGGACCATACAACCCATACAAATGGGTTGGACCCCAACACTTTAGGAAGCCCCAGAACTCCTTGCTGAGATGTCTAGTATGTGGCCTCCATTTGTACTCATAACCTGGTCCCCACAGATATTAAGGGCAGGTTTTATATAGGTCAGCTGCCTGGAGTCCAGAACAGGCTGGAGAGTGGTGGAGGGGATCTGAGAGGCCAGGAGGGATGTATAGCCCATTCCACATAATGTCTGGTAGGCAAGCCCTGAGGACTGCTTTAAATAGGGTTATTTGGGCAGGCTTCTTGGAGGAGGTAGCCTCTGTCTGTGACTTGAGTGCCAGGACTATTTGCCCCACTCCCTACCATCTCTTCCCAGATGGTGCTTCAAGAGACAGCTTGTGGACCTGGTGATGGAGGGGGTATGGCAGGAACTGCTTGACAGCGCCCAGATTGAGATCTGTGTGGCAGACTGGTGAGTGAAGAGTGGTGACCTGTCCTGGAACACTAGTGATGGTGGCATTGATTTTGCAACAGGGGCTCATTTTGAGCGTTCATCCACCCCATGGGAGAATTGATACTCTTATAGTTCAGAGTCAATTAGGGGTAGAGACTTGATGAACCCAGAGCCCCCACTCTGCATTCCTCTCCACTTTTCCTAGCAAGTCTCCAGGACTGTCCACATGGGGCCCCTGACTGTCTTGATACAGTTCTGAAACTAGAAACTCCTCATCACCCCCAACTCAGCACTAAGCCTAAGGGGTCGTGGATGACCAAGGCTTCCGAAGGATTGGGAACACTGTGCCTTGAGAACTAAGGCTCAGAGGGGACACAGTTGGAAGAGGGGTGCTGGCTGAGGGCTTAGGACAAACTTCCTTCTTCCTAGAGCACCCAGGTTCCTCCCCAAGCATTCCAGGTCTTTAAGCTCTGGCCCCTCCACAGAAATTCCAGTCTCATTCCTGGGGCTCTGGCTTCTCCCGTGGGTTGTGATTCCTCCCTAGAGTATCTTCTTCCTGCCTCAACTAGACTCCAGAATCCACCTCCCATTACCCAGGCTCTTTCCCCAGGCTCTGACTCCTCCCCAAATTACCCAGAAAGTTGGTGGGGAGACTGAGCATAGAGGCTTACTGCCCCCTGGCAGGTGGGGAGCCCGAGAAAACTGCGGCTGCGTCTACCGACTCCGGGTCCGCCTCCTGGACATGTATGAAAATGAAGTGGTCAAGTTCTCCGCGTCACCCAACCCAGTCCTTCAGTGGACTGAGAGGGGCTGCCGACAGGTGGGTCCTGATTGCCTTCTACCCACCACCTGCTCCAAAGCACACACCTAAGCTCTCACCTGTCAGCTTCCTTCTCACCTCTTACCATCATTAGATTATCTGTAAGAACAGCAAAATGTTATTGTTACATCCCAGGCCCTGTGCCAAAAGAATTACACACACACACACACACACACATATGTATATATGTTTTTTTTTTTTTTGTAGAGACAGAGTCTCACTTTATCGCCCTCAGTAGAGTGCCATGGTGTCACTCAGCTCACAGCAACCTCCAACTCCTGGGCTTAGGCGATTCTCTTACCTCAGCCTCCTGAGTAGCTGGGACTACAGGCGCCCGCCACAACGGGCGGGCAGTTTTCTGTTTTGCAGTTCGGCTGAGGCTGGGTTTGAACCTGTCACCTTCCGTATATGGGGCTGGCGCCCTACTTGATGAGCCACAGGCACCGCCCAAGTGACTTACATATTAATTCATTTCATTAGCACAACAGCCTAGTGTTCAACAAACATTTATTGAGCACTTACTGTGTGCCAGGGACTGCTATAGGTGTACTAAAGTCCTAGATGGAACCTGTCTCCGTTCCAGAGTCAGAGAGACCAAGGCACAGGGAGGTTGAGTGACAGGTCCACAGTTACACTAAGCACACAGAGCCTGATCCAAGTCCAGGCTGGTTCCCAAACCTCTGCCGTCGTAATCATCACACTTCAGTTACCAAAGTCATCATTAGGGGGTCTTCTTGCTTCTGCATTGGCCTTCCTCCTACCGCCCCCAAACATACAGACACAGCATCCAGAAAGGTACTATTGGCTCGGTGGCTAAGGAGCCAGCCACATACATCTGAGCTGGCGAGTTCGAATCCAGCCCAGGCCTGCCAAACAACAATGACAACTACAACCAAAAAATAGCCAGGCATTGTGGCGGGTCCCTGTAGTCCCAGCTACCTGGGAGGCGAGGCAAGGAATTGGAGGTTGCTGTGAACTGTAATGCCATAGCACTCTACCCAGGGGGACAGCTTGAGGCTCTCAAAAAAAAAAAATTGCCCAAAAGTTGCAAAACAAAAACAAAAACCCAGAGTTCTCCTGTGGCCCACAGGCTCCACACAATGTACCCATCTCCCACTTCTCTCCTCACTCTACTCCAGGCAAGCACCTGCTTTAGGCCTTTGGACTGTCTGTCCCCCCCACCCCCGGAACATTATCCCTCCAGAGCCCCACATGGCTCCCTCTCTTCCTTCAGGTCTCTGCTCATACCTTACCTCATTGGGGGCCCCTGCTTACTCACTTCATTCACACATTTCTGCCACCTTCCTGGCAGGATGCCTTCTGCCACTTACCCGCATCTTTGCTTAGTTTGCAAGCCCTACTGGAAAGTCCTCATCACCAGGGCAGGAGGTTCTGCTGCTTTATCCCCAGCATCCAGAGCAGGGCCTGACACCAACTCAGTCCTTGGGGAGTATCTGTCAAGGTAGAAGAAGGGAAGGCACCCACAGGCCTTCGACTTCTTGCTCTCCTTCCCCCGCAGGTCTCCCACGTCTTCACTAACTTTGGGAAGGGCATCCGCTACGTATCTTTTGAGCAGTACGGGAGAGACACGCGTTCTTGGGTGGGGCACTATGGTGCCCTTGTGACCCACTCCAGTGTGAAGGTCCGGATCCGTCTGTCCTAACTGCCAGATTGGGCCTTCCAGGACACACTGCCATCTGCTGGACATTGTCATTCAAGCATGGCTTTGCAGCCAGGAATTAAGAGGATTCCCAGGTACAGTGGCCATCCCACATGGTCTGTTCCCAGCACACCTCCCATGAACCCCACTTTCTGCTACTTACGAGGTGGTGCTTGTGCTGGATCCAACCAGGCTGCTCACAGTCCTCAGCTCCCCAGATGGGGGGCGGTGTTGGAAATGAGAGACCTGTAGTTAGTTTGTAGCCTACAAATTGTTTCCGTGATCTGGATGTGAATCAGTAGAAAGTTTACAGCAAACCAGAGGGGACAGCTGCCGACAGGGAGCCATTGACTCTTGCTGGGTTAACCTGATAGCTGGCAAGAAGCAGAAGTCAGTTGGAGCACTCTGTCCTTGAGATCAACAAGGGCTTGAAAGGAAGCCTTTTCTGTTGTTTTGGGGAATCTGGGATTTTCCTGCTGGGGTAAGTGGGAAACCCTGTGCAATAGTAACTGCCCTGCCCATCGACTTCTCCTCTTTGGACCAGGCTGGTGCAACTTCTCCTGTCAGAATTCCTCAGAGCCAGCTGGGCATGGTGGCTCATGCCTGTAATCCCAGCACTTGAGAAGCCTAGGCAGGTGGATTGCCTGAGCTCACAGTTTCCAAACCAGCCTGAGCAAGAGTGAGACCCCATCTCTAAAAATAGCAGGGAGTTGTGGCAGGCCTGCAGTCCCAGCTACTTGGGAAGCTGAGGCAAGAGAATCACTTGAACCCAGGAGTTGGAGTTTGCTGTGAGCTGTGACACCACTGCACTCTACAGAGGTTGACAAAGTAAGACTCCTCAAAAAATAAAAAAGAATTCCCTTGGCTTGGCGCCTGTGGCTCAACAAGCTAAGGCGCCAGTCACGTACACCTGAGCTGGTGGGTTCAAATCCAGCCCGGGCCCACCGAACAACAATGACGGCTGTAACCAAAAAATGGCCGGGCGTTGTGGTGGGTGCCTGTAATCCCAGCTACTTGGAAGGTGGAGGCAAGAGACTCGCTTGAGCCCAGGAATTGGAGGTTGCTGTGAGCTGTGATGCCTCAGGACTCTATCCAGGGTGACAGCTTGAGGCTTTGTCTCAAAAAAAAAATTAAAAAATTCCTCAGAGCCTCCCAGCTCCTGCCCCTGTTTTGGAGTCAGCTCACTTCATGTCAGGTAACCCTGCCTTTTCTCCAGGACCCTCTAGTGCAAGGTGTGCCATGAAGGAAAGCTCTCCTGTCCCCCATCCAACCATACCACCACCCTTTGCCCTTTTCTCCTTAGCCACCTCTCCACATTTCTCCCAGTTTCCCAGCTGGGCATAGCAAACTAGCTCAATAAAATTGGTGCCAAATGTGAGATGGACAACTTTTCTGTAACAATACACTCATCTGTCTCCAGCTTTGATCCCAAAAGACCTTGTGGTTTCATGTTCATAGCCATGAAAACTTCGGGAGGCTGCATGCTTAGTGCTGTGCAGGAAACAGCTTCCAGAAGACGGCTGTGATACACCAGTTCTCAATGGGGCTTCCAGCTCCTCTAAGGCATCTGTACCACTGAACAGGTGGAGTTCCAGTGACCTACCTAAGATCCCCAACAGTAAGAATGGACCAGAGTTGGGCAGCGCCTGTGGCTCAGTAGGTAGGGCGCTGGCCCCATTTACCAAGGGTGGCGGGTTCAAACCTGGCCTCGACCAAACTGCAAGAAAAAAATAGCCGGGCGTTGTGGCAGGTGCCTGTAGTCCCAGCTACTGGGAGGCTGAGGCAAGAGAATCGCCTAAGCCCAGGAGGTGGAGGTTGTTTTAAGTTGTGTGATACCATGGCACTCTTCTGAGGGCAATAAAGAGAGACTCTGTCTCTACAAAAAAAAAAAAATAAAAAGAATGGATCAGAGTTGGGGTCCAGAGTGTACTGAGATAAGCTCAATTCCCAGATCTTAAAAATGTATTCATGTGAGGCATTTTTTATTTTTTGGTAGAGAGTTTCACTTTACTGCCCATAGCAGAGTGCTATGGCATCACACAGCTCACAGCAACCTCCAACTCCTGGGCTTAGGCGACTCCCTTGCCTCAGACTCCCGAGTATCTGGGACTCCAAGTGCCCGCCACAACGCCCGGCTATTTTTTTGTTGCAGTTTGGCCGGGGCCGGGTTTGAACCCACCACCCTTGGTATATGGGGCCGGCACCCTGCCCACTGAGCCACAGGTGCTGCCCCATGTGAGCTATTATTATCAGTGCCATTTTTCAAGGGAGGAAACTGAGGCCCAGAGAGGGAAGTGACATGGCCAGGTCACAGAGCAATTAAGTAGAGCCAGGATTTGAACCCAAGAGTGTTTGACTCTGGTAATAACAGAACAACTCCCACGATAGAGTAGCGCACTACACTGAACCCTTTCAACACTCCTTCACATCAATATTACAATTACTCCCATTTTCCAGTAGACCAACTTGAGGGCAGGGCTTATGTCTGCAGACCCCACAGCCTGCAGGACAAGAAACTGGGCCTCAGTGCCACCTAATTGCAAAGCCTTAAGAGCAGCCTTCCATGTGTGATATATGCACATAGAGCATCTAATTTAATCTTCACCAAACTGAATGAGGATAATGCAAATGGACCTACAGCAGAACCTCTGTAAGCTGACCACAGAGGGCTATAACTGGTCAACATAGGGAAGTAGGCCTACTGTACTGATTTGTGTGTATACATGTGGAATATGTCTGGTCTATGAAAATTAGTAGACCTAGCCTGGTGCGGGGGCTAACACCTGTAATCCTAACACTCTAGGAGGCCAAAGCGGGTGAACTGCTTGAGCTCAGGAACTCTAGACTAGCTTGAGCAGGAGTGAGACCCTTAGCTGGACACTGTGGCGGGGGCCTGTAGTCCCAGCTACTTGGGAGGCCGAGGCAAGAGAATCGCTTGAGCCCAAGAGTTTGAGGTTGCTGTGAGCCGTGACAGCACTCTACCCAGGGCGACAGTTTGAGACTCTGTCTCAAAAACAAACAAGAGTGAGACCCCCATCTCTACTAAAAATAGAAAAATTAGCCGGGCGTTGGTGTGGCGGGTGGCACCTATAGTCTCAGCTAGTTGGGAGGCCGAGGCAAGAGGGTTACTCAAGCCCAAGAGTTTGAGGTTGCTGTGAGCTATGATACACGGCACTCTACCTGAAGCAGAGTGAGATTTTGTCCCTCCCAAAACAAAAAAAAGAAAATTAGTTGACCTAAGGAAGTGGTCAGTATAGGGAGGTGGTCAACTATGGAGGTTCTACTGTATTTTCTGGAGGAAGAACTGAGGACCTAAGGGGACATCAACTGCCATAACCACACTGAGGACAAACATTGCACAAGGGGATTCATGTCACAACTGTGAGGATGTGTGTGTTTATTATAATCCCTTTGCACCAGATGACAATGTAGTGTCTTGTGCCAGCAGAGAAGGTCCCTCATGCCAATGCCTTCTCTTAACACAGAAGCCAAGGGTGTTGACAGAGGACCACCTTTTTCACTCTCAAGACTCCTATGGGCTAATGGTAGCACTGATGGAAGAGGCGAAGCCAGGATTTGAACCCAGGTGTAGCTGCCTCTAGTGCCAAAAAAGCTAGCTTATAAGGACCCTGCTGTAGCCTGGAGAGAAACATTCTTGTTCTGCAGGGCTGTCCCTTCCAGCAGTCACTTCTTCTTCTGCACATGGCCACAGTCATACTTGCCACGCACAACAGTGAGCTTGACACCTGGCAGGTCCTGGGTGCGGCCGCCCTGCACGAGGACAACGTGGTGCTCCTGCAGGGTGTGCCCCTCCCCCGGGATAAAGCAGACAGCCTCTCGGCCTGTGCTGAGCCGCACTCGGCAGCACTTGCGGTTGGCAGAGTTAGGCTTCTTGGGCTTGCGGATGAAGGTGCGCAGAACCACACCCTTCAGCTGCGGCCGGCCCTCTGTGGGGCCTAGATTACGTGGTGGCTTTTTTGGACGCCCCAAGCGATGCATCTGGTTCAGGGTAGCCATGAAGCGGGTGGCCCAGAGCTGGCAACTCTGGGGTAGGCCTGGAGAGATAAAACCAGGAGGGCAAAGGGGGTTATTATCCCAGCAAACAGGTAATAGTATTACCAAGTCAATTTTGGTGTCCTGGGCACTGTTCGAAGCACTTTACAAGGATCCATCTGAAGACTGGGCGCAGTGACTCACACCTGTAATCCTAGAACTCTTAGCACTCTGGGATGCCAAGGCGGTGGACTGCTTGAGCTCCCAAGTTCAAGATAAGCCTGAGCAAGAGCGAGACTCCCATGTCTACTAAAAATAGAAACAAACAACAAGAACAAAAAGTTAGCTGGGCCTTGTGTCAGGCGCCTGTAGTCCCAGCTACTTGGGAGGCTGAGGCAAGAGGATTGCTCAAGCTCAAGAGTTTTAGGTTGCTGTGAGCTATGATGATACCATGGCATACTGATGGGACTCTTTCTCTCTCTCTCTCAATAATAATAATGATAAAAAGAACTGGGTAATCGCTTACACCCAGGAGTTTGAGGTTGCTGTGAGCTGTAACAACCATGGCACTCTACCGAGAGCAACCTAATGAAACTCTTGTCTAAAAAAAAAAAATTTTTTTTTTTTTTTCTGAGGCAGGATCTCACTTTGTTGCCCAGACAAAGTGCAGTGGCTTGATCTTATCTCACTGTAGCTTCCAGCTCCTGGGCACAAATGGTCCTTCTGCCTCAACCTCTTTTTTTTTTTTTTTTTTTTGTCGAGACCTAGTTTCACTCCGTAGAGTGCCATGGCGTCACACAGCTCACAGCAACCTCCAACTCCTGCAATTCTCTTGCCTCTGCCTCCCGAGTAGCTGGGACTACAGGCGCCCGCCACAACGCCGGCTATTTTTCTGTTTTGCAGGTTGGTCAAGGCCGGGTTTGAACCCACCACCTTCGGTATATGGGGCTGGCGCCCTACTCGATGAGCCACAGGTGCCACCCTTTTTTTTGTAGAGACAGGCCCTTTGTGGCCCTAAGCCACAGGTGCCGCCAAAAAAAAATGTTTTAAATATTAAAAAAAATAAAAATATAAGAAATAGGAATCAGAATTTCTAGACCAAGAAAGAGGCTTGAGAGGTATATAAGGAGTCACCTTTGTATGGGTGGATGTAAATAACAGAGCAGGGCATGGAGGCTCACACCTGTAATCTCAGGTCTTTGGGAAGCAGAAGCAGGAGCATCACACAAAGTTAGGAGTCCAGGCTACAGTGAGCTATGATTACAGCACTGTAGTCCAGCTGGGGTGACACAGTGAGACCCTGCCTCCAAAAAAAACAAAAAAGAAATTCCCGGCTCAGCGCCTGTGGCTCGAACACCTGAGCTGGCGGGTTCGAATCCAGCCTGGGCCCGCCAAACAACAATGACGGCTGCAACCAAAAAAAAAAAAAAAAAAATGGCCGGACGTTGTGGCAGGCGTCTGTAGTCCCAGCTGCTTGGGAGGCAGAGGCAGGAGACTCACTTGAGCCCAGGAATTGGAGGTTGCTGTGAGCTGTGATGCCATGGCACTCTATCCAGGGTGACAGCTTGAGGCTCTGTTCAAAAAATAAAAATAAAAAAAATAAGAAATTCCCAGCATTCTGGGAGGCTCAGGTGGGTGGGGTGCCTGAGCTCAGGAGTTGGCAACCAGCTAAAGCAACAAGATCACATCTCTAAAAAGTAGTCCGGTATTGTGGGCACCTGTAGACTCTGCTACTTAGGAGGCTGAGGCAAGAGGATCACTTGAGCCCAGGAGTTTAAGGTTGCTGTGACCTATGATGCCACAGGGTTCTACCGAGGGTAACAAAGTTGAGACTGTCTCAAAAAAAATTAATAAATAAATAAAATAAATGCAAATGTATAAAAAGGGAACCTCAATGTAAACCACCATCTAGTTCCTAATGTTTAAAAAAAAAAAATCAACTGGGTATTGTGGCTCACACCTGTACTCCCAGCACTCTGGTAGGCCAAGGCAGGTGGATCACCTGAGCTCACAAGTTCAAGACTATCCTGAGCAAGAGTGAGACCCCATCTCTAAAAATTACCAGCATTGTGTTGCACACCTATAGGTCCCAGCTACTTGGTAGGCTGAGGCAAGAGGATTGCTTGAGCCCAAGAGTTTGAGGTTGCTGTGAGCTATAATGCCACAGCACTCTAGCGAGGGCAACAAACTAAAACTCTGTCTCAAAAACAATAATAATAGGTTTGGCGCCTGTGGCTCAAGTGGCTAGAGTGCCAGCCACATACACCTGAGCTGGCAGGTTCGAATCCAGCCTGGGCCCACCACACAACAATAATGGCTGCAACAAAAAATAGTCAGGCATTGTGGTGGTGCCTGTTGGGTGTTGGGAGGCGGAGGCAGGAGAATCACTTGAGCCCAGGAGTTGGAGGTTGCTGTGAGCTGTGATGCCACAGCACTCTACCCAGGGCAACAGCTTAAGGCTCTATCTCAAATAATAATAACAATAATAATAATACTTGGGCAGCGCCTGTGGCTCAGTGAGTAGGGTGCCGGCCCCGTTACCAAGGGTGGCAAGATTGAACCCAGCCCCGGCCAAACTGCAACAACAACAAAAATAGCTGGGCATTGTAGCAGGTGCCTGTAGTCCCAGCTACTCGGGAGGCTGAGGCAAGAGAATTGTCTAAGCCCAAGAGCTGGAGGTTGCTGTGAGCTGTGACACCTCAGCACTCTACCAAGGGTGACAAAATGAGACTGTCGCTTTAAAATATCAACAATAATAAAATAATAATAGTAATAAAAAGCCCACATCCAATCTGTGAGCAGATCCTGTCAGCTCAACCTTCAATATTAATCAGAATCCACCACCTCTCCCCTTCCACTATGCTCACCTTAGTCCTATATCCTTGTCTTCTGCTAGACTATTGCACCCTCCTCCTGGGTGCTCCTGTAGTCTGTCCTCCACATGCAGCCAGGGGTAGGTGTGAACACCTGAGTCAGGTTCCATCCCTCCCCTGCTCAGGACCCTGCCATGCTCCTCACATTCAGTGTGAAGAATAAGGCTCTCCCATGGCCTACAGGGCCCCATCTGATCTGCCCCTGTTACCTCCCTGATCTGAGCTCCTCACTCACCCCCTTGCTCACCATGCTTCAGCCTGTGGCCCCAAAAACAGAAACAGAAAGGAGACCTGTGTGGCTGCAGTGTAGTAAGAGGAAAAGCAGGCTGGGGGCATGGGGAAGGGAGATATATCTTCAAAGCAGACAGAGAAGATTTGTTCTTGGAGTGGATGTGGCAAGTAAGAAGGCTCAAAGATATAATTTTTTTTTTTTTTTTTTTTTTGAGACAGAGCCACAAGCTGTCACCCTGGATAGAGTGCTATGGCTTCACAGCTCACAGCAACCTCCAATTCCTGGGTTCAAGCGAGGCTCCTGCCTCCGCCTCCCAAGTAGCTGGGACTACAGGCGCCCGCCACAACGCCCGGCCATTTTTTGGTTGCAGCCAACATTGTTGTTTAGTGGCCCGGGCTGGATTCGAACCCGCCAGCTCAGCTGTATGTGGCTGGCGCCTTTAGCCGGTTGAGCCACAGGCGCCGAGCCGGCTCAAAGATATAATAACTGCATTATCTGTAACAAAGGGCCATGGAGCACCTCTTGTGTCTTGGCCTAATAATGGAGACAAAGCAGTGACTTAGGCAGCCCTGGGTCCTGCCCATGCTCTTGGACTTTGAGGTTACAGTGTCATCCATCCATCTATTTCCTGCTCCTCTTTCTAGCACAGATGACCTTTCAGCACCCCAACTTCCCATTTCTCTCCATACTCAGGGAAGGCCTACTGTTCATTCCCATGTCTCTTTTCTTTCTTTTTTTTTTTTTTTTTTTTTGAGACAGAGCCTCAAGCTGTCACCCTGGGTAGAGTACCATGGCATTGCAGCTCACAGCAACCTCCAATTCCTGGGCTCAAGCGAGTCTCCTGCCTCCGCCTCCCAAGTAGCTGGGACTACAGGCGCCCGCCACAACACCCGGCCATTTTTTGGTTGCAGCTGTCATTGTTGTCTGGCGGGCCCGGGCTGGATTCGAACCCGCCAGCTCAGGTGTACATGGCTGGCACCTTAGCCCGTTGAGCCACAGGCGCCAAGCCGAGAGCAAGCTTTAAGTACACATCCTCATCTGCTCAAGAAATCTCAGTACCATGGGAGAGTAAAAGGAATCTGCTTTAATTTTTTTTTTTTTTTTTTTGAGATAGAGTCTCACTTGGTCAACCTCAGTAGAGTGCTGTGGTATCTTAGCTCACAGCAGCCTCAAACTCTTGGGTTTAAGTAGCCCAAGATTCTCTAGCCTCAGCCTCCCAAGTAACTGGGACTACAGGTGCCTGCCACAATGCCTGGCTATTTTTTTAGAGACAGGGTCTCACTTTGGCCTAGGCTGGTCTTGAACCTGTGAGCTCAGGCAATCCACCCGCCTCAGCCTCCTAAATGCTGGGATTACAGGTGTGAGCCACTGTGCCCAGCCCAGGAATCTGCCTTAAATGATTATATACATAAAACGGAAAACCATGTGCAAGCTGGTACCTTATTAGTAGTTACAAAGGACTTCTCGTAATTAATCCATCTGTCACTATGCCAAGACACAACAAGTGACATCTATTTGCCTTCAGGATAATAATTAAATTCCTTTTGAGGTCTATAAGACCATTCATAGATGGCTACCACGTGCAAGCACATCCTGCCCCATACTGACTTCACTCCCCAGTACTACCCATGTAATAGTAACTCCCTCATGCTTTTTTCACCTACCTTTGTGACTTCATACATGCTCTCGATTTTGTCTTATAAAAGGGCTATGTCATAAGGCATCACCTTTACTGTGACACTTTTTGATTCCTCAAACGCTATTCCTCCCACAGTATGCTATACACACTTCAGGCATAACCTTATCACACTGTCCTTTTAGTTTCTGCATCCCTGCTAGACTCCAGGCTCCTTAAGGACAAGGAGGGAATGCAGAGATGCTCAAACACATCCTTTTGCCTCCAGGTCCTTCCTTTTCTCCTACCAACTTGCTTTACATGACATCCTCGTGCCACTGACCGGTTGGCACTATCATCCAGTGTGCGTTCAAACCATTGCACAGATGCTGTCTGCAGTGGGTCCATGACAAGGGTCATCAGGTGACGGGCAAGGCTACAGCACCGTTCTGAGCGCATGGGGTTCCGCTTATATGGCATCGCACTTGAGCCTGTCATGTAAAAGGACAAGATGCAAAGGCAGAAAAGACTTCAGAGGATAGTGAGTGTGTAAGCATGCTGTTGGGTGAGCTTCAGTAGGTGTGTGGTACTCACAGATTTCTACATAACACTCACCAATCTGCTGTTTTTCAAAGGGTTCCTCCATCTCCTTGAGGTTTGCCAGAAGCCGTATGTCGGTGCAAATCTGGGGGGAGCAAGCAACAAGCATTATCCCACACTCTCAGTGTGCACAAGAGTCTGGGAGTAGTAAGTAGCAGGGTGACGAAGAGGAGCTCTTTAGGTGGGCGGTCACTGAGCAGTTGACCAGCACTTCCTCCCCTCCTGAAGAGCTCCTGGAGAGCACCTTACTCAGACTTTGCTCCACTCCCAAAGAGGTAGGATGACAAATTGAAGGAGTATGAAAACACTTTTATGGAACACTGCTTAAAACATTATGGAGGAGTGCCCATACCTCAGTGGGTAGGGTGTCGGCCACATCACCTGGGCTGGCAGGTTCGAACCCAGCCTCAGGCCAACTAAAACAGTAACAACTGCAACAACAAAAACAATAGCTGGATGATGTGGTGGGCGCCTATAGTCCCAACTACTGGGGAGGCTAAGGCAAGAGAATCACTTATGCCCAAGAGTTTGAGGTTGCTATGAGTTGTGACACCACAGCACTCTACCCAAGATGACAGTTTGACACTCGGTCTCAAAAAAAAAAAAAAAAAAAAAAAGACATCATGGAGAGATAAAAGCAAGATTAACTTTAAAGTGCCACTGTACAAGACGGACATTTTGCAGTTCTGGGAGCAACTTTAAAGAGAACTCCAAAACTAGTCTTTCTCCTAGACACACCTTAATTTAAGAGTTCCGTTTATAGGCCTCAAATTGTAAAAATGAAGAAAATTAATTCTGAGGATGATTTAGTCAGTCTGGCTGTGGCACTTAGAGCTTCCATCCCCTACTCCACAAGCTATCACCACTCACCTTATGCACTGATGCCCCCAAGCTAGCCAGCACAGACAGAACTTCGATATCTACTTTTCGTGTATAGGTCTGACCTGTGATAATGAAACTCCTGGAAATTAATAGAAGAGATTTATGTTAAAATACTACAAAGTACAGTGCAGTGGCCCATGCCTATAGTTCCAGCTACCTGGCAGGTTGAGGATTCAAACTTCTCCTTAGCCAGATTCCATCTTAAAAACAAAAACAATGGGGCAGGGTGCAGAGCTCATGCCTATAATCCCAGGACTTTGGAAGGATAAAGCAGGAGGATCATTTGGGGTTAGAAGTTTGAGATCTGGCCGGGCAAGGTGACTCATGCCTATAATCCTTGCACTCTGGGAGGCCAAGATGGGTGGATTGCCTATGCTTGGGAGTTTGAGTTCAGTCTGAGCCAGAGTGAGACCTTGTCTCTAAAAAACAAAGCTGGGCATTGTGGTGGGTGCCTGTAGTTCCAGCTACTTGGGAAGCTGAGGCAAAAGAATCACTTAAGCCCAAGATTTTGTGTTTGCTGTAAGATATGACGCCATGGCACTCTACTGAAGGTGACAAAGTGGGGCTCTATCTCAAAAAAAAAAAAAAAAAAAAGCCCAGTTCGGGCCAGCTAAACTGCAACGACAACTGCAACAAAAAATAGCCATGCATTGTGGCGGGCACCTGTAGTCCCGAGCCACTTGGGAGGCTGAGGCAAGAGAATCGCTTAAAAGCCCAAGAGTTTGAGGTTGCTGTGAGCTGTGATGCCATTGCACTCTACTGAGGGCGACATAGTGAGACTGTCTCAAAAACCAAAAACAAAACAAAAAAAAAACAAGGTTTGTGATCAGCCTGGGCAACACAGAAACATCTCATCTCTACAAAAAATTTTTTAAAAATTAGTTAGGTATGGTGGCATATATCTGCAAGTCCTAGCTATTTGGGAGGGTGAAGTGGGAGGATTCCTTTAGCCCAGCAGTTTGAGGTTACGGTGAGGTATGATTAGGCCACTGAACTGTAGCCTGGGTGACAGAGTAAGACCTATTCTCTTAAAAAGACAAATCTGGGGCGGCGCCTGTGGCTCATTGAGTAGGGCACTGAAGGCAGCGGGTTCAAACCCATATACCGAAGGCAGCGGGTTCAAACCCGGCCTCGGCCAAATTGCAAAACAGAAAAAGAGCCGGGCGTGGTGGCAGGCGCCTGTAGTCCCAGCTACTCGGGAGGCTGAGGCAAGAGAATCACCTAAGCCCAGGAGTTGGAGGTTGCTGTGATGTGAGCTGTGTGATGCCACGGCACTTTACCGAGGGGGATAAAGTGAGATTCTGTCTCTACAAAAAAAAAAAAAAAAAAAACATAAATCTGAATTAAAAAAATTTTTTAAACATTCAAATGTGGCTCTGTCAAACAAACATACATAAATAGGTTCTAAGGAAAAGTCTGGTCTCAGTGGCACAATGTATCACATTGAGCCTAGATTCCCTAAATGGTAATGTGTGCCTGGAACAAACTATTCTTCCACCCCTTTTTACTCAGGAAGAAACATGGTCCAATATGCCCATGTCCTGTCAGAGCTTGATGGACATGCCTACAAAAAAGAACCATTGTAGAGCTGGGAGCCCCCAATGGAAATGGGTCATAGTTAGCCTAACTCATTGGAGGCCTTCAGTGAAGAAATAAAAACAATCAATGGTTAAGGGCATTCTAAAGAAATCAGAAGTAAATAATTTTCTTTTTTCTTATAGAATGTAAGTAAATAAATCCAGACTATAAGAAAATCTCAGCCAGAGAGAGAAACAAATGGGTGGAACAAAAAAAATAGTTGTCAAAAAAAGTTAAGGTCCAATCTAGAGACTTTCATCAACTTAATAGGGAAGCCAATGCTCTTCCCATTTACCTACCTCTTAAATCCTGCCTTTTCTGTCACCATCTTGTCAAGCTGTTCTACCTTGGAAAGAACAGACACATCCATACAGAAATCTAGGTATCCAGGATAAGAATATCTCAACCCGTTATCCTGACCATATCTCGGCCCTTGGAGCACTTTCTAGTCCAAAGCAAACACCCCTCCACCCCTGACTCCATCCTCTAATCACTTTCATCATACTGATCAGCCTTTTCTCCTGGGCTCCACTGCTGAACTTTGGTAGCCCTCAGGTCACTTTCAGAATACCTTTTGGTGATCACCTTCGAAGAGCTGCAAGAAGCTGGCCTGAGTACCAGTGGTGCCCTTCACTCCCCGGAAGCGCAGGTCATCCTGGACACGCTTTAAGTTCTGGAGATCAATGCAAAGATCCTGAATCCAAAGACAGCAACGTTTCCCAACTGTGGTCAACTGAGCAGGCCTGAAAATAACCCAATGATTTAACACAAAGAAGTCTACAAGAAGCCTTACTTCATGAAAGCTTCATTGCTACATGTATTCATCATGAAAATACACATTTTTAATTTTTTATTTATATTTATTTATTTGAGACAAAGTCTCACTATGTCACTCTAGGTAGAGTGCCATGGTGTCATAGCTCACAGCAACCTCAAACTCTTGGGCTTAAGCGATTCTCTTGCCTCAGCCTCCTAAGTAGGTAGGACTACAGATGCCTGCCACATCACCCGGCTATTTTTTGGTTGCTGTTGTCACCCAGCCCGGCTCGAATCCGCCAGCCTCGGTACACATACATGGCTGGCAATGTAACCACTGTGTTACAGGCACTGCGCCAATACGCACACATTTTAAAAGTCAAAAATACACTCTAATTTAAGAAAAAATAGTCAAAAATACAAAAAGTAGAAAAAAGTATTTACTCTATTTCACAAACCAGAGTTATCAATATTTACATCATGGTATATTTTCATCCCATTTTTGTGCCACTTATAACCTCTCTTTTCCTAACATTAACTTACACACATTTCGGCTCAGCTCCTGTGGCTCAACGGGCTAAGGTGCCAGCCACATACACCTGAGCTGGCAGGTTCGAATCCAGCCCGGACCGCCAAACAACAATGACTGGCTGCAACCAAAAAATGACCGGGTGTTGTGGCGGGTGCCTGTAGTCCCAGCTACTTGGGAGGCGATGGCAAGAGACTCGTTTGAGTCCAGGAATTGGAGGTTGCTATGAGCTGTGATGCCACAACACTCTATCTAGGGTGACAGCTTGAGGTTCTGCCTCAAAAAAAACAAAACTTACACACATTTCCATGCTACTAAGTCCCAGGAACATCATTTTAACAGTTGCATATTATTGCAACTAACGAATACCTTATTTAATTATTCTCTTAGTTTTGGATGTTTAAATTATTTCTAGTGCCTATCACAAATATTATCTTTTTATGGCTCTTCATACATATTCCCAAATGAATGGTTAGACTTACCCTCTCACCAGTATGACTTTTAAGGTAGATATCAGGTTTCATTCCTTATAAAGTTTTAAGTTATTTGCTTAAGTTATGCTTTAATATCCTTCACTGCAAGATTACCATGGAAAACAAAGAATTGATTGGAAGCCATATGCACATAAATAAGCCCAACTCCCAAGAAGTAATCTTTCCACTTACTGAAAATGTGTGAAACCTAACGTGGGTAGATCAGCTCGTTCCTTAGCAAAGTTGGCAAGCCGAGAGATCACTCTGGCAAGCTATAAGAAAGATCATGTGGTAGAAAGGAGGGTGAATTCAGGTTGAGTGCATTATGTAATAGGAACTAAACTTTTAGATAATATTATACAAAATTAGACCTCCAGCTCCTGAAAGGCAGCAGCCCATTTCTTTTCATCTTTGTATCCTAATGTGCACTATAGAGTTCACAGCAATGAACATCTGAAAACTGAGTTGACTACCTAAAAAGTTACAAACTATTTTAAGACCAATGCAGAAAACCAGGACAAAATCATAATCCTGACTGACATATTCAAACACCATGCCTTTGCTTATACTTCCTTCATTTAAAAGGCCATGTTTTAAGAAAGCCTTCATCTATAGTGTTTTTTTTTTTTGGTTGCAGTGTGGCCGGGGCCGAGTCTGAACCCACCATCCTTGGTATATGGGGCCGGTGCCCTAACCATTGAGCCATAGGTGCCACCCCAATCTATAGTGTTTTAAAGAAGCAATTAATTCTACACATTAGATACTGTCAACCACCTGAGAAAATGATAATCTATGGACATTTATGACCCTTTTTTTTTGGTGTTTTTATGAACTTTTTAAGTGACCCTTTTCTTTGTACATTTAAACTATGTTTAGTCATAATTGTGGTGGTCCCACCACAGGGAATCTAGGATTGGTAGCAAATGTCTACCAACTCCTTACCTTTGGCAGAAGCAGGTCAAATGCATTTCTAAGAATAATCAGGTCCTACGAAGGAAAATGTAATAGTGTTACATTAAAGCCCACACAGTGTCATGCAATACTTATTGGCCATCATGGCTGGGTGTCTCAGCTAGTAGCCCATCTCACCCTGTACCCACTACACAGGCCTGAAGATGCTAATGTAAGTTGTTCTTTTCTGGTTGCTATTTTAAAAGCAGACCAACTTAGAGAGCAATACTACAGGGATCTATAAGAAACAAAACCTTCATATTCATAAAGCCCAATATAGCTGGTACCTAAACCAACTGGAAACTGTGCAAGTCAACAAGGTTTGTAATTTCCCAGACGATTACTTGAGTCTGAGTACATTCCACTGGTTCTTCCCCCCTTTCCCTCACCTACAGGTGTAAATAAGGAAAGGCATGACCCAGAATACCAAGATTTAGGAAGCTTAAAGTTGCTACTGAGGAAGGTAAGAGGTGTATGTATTTCAGGCAACTCTAACACATGCTTATAGAAAACAGTAATTGCTAAGCTTAGCTACACACTGGGTACTTTTAAATAGGATTTTCCAAGTGAGATCATTGGTCCTTTTTTTTGAGACAGAGCCTCAAGCTGTCACCCTGGATAGAGTGCCATGGCATCACAGCTCACAGCAACCTCCAATTCCTGGGCTCAAGCGAGTCTCCTGCCTCTGCCTCCCAAGTAGCTGGGACTACAGGTGCTCGCCACAACACCCGACCATTTTTTGGTTGCAGCCGTCATTGTTGTTTGGTGGGCCCAGGCTGGATTTGAACCCGACAGCTCAGGTGTACGTGGCTGGCGCCTTAGCCCGTTGAGCCACAGGCACCGAGCCAAATTTTTCTTTATATTTATTTTCTATTTGTGGTTTATAAATTTTTTTATTGAGACAGGTTTTGCTCTGTTGACTGGGCTAGAGAACAGTGGCATCATCATAGCTCAATGAAACCTCAAAATCCTGGGCTCAACTATAAATGCACCCCAGCATGTCTGGCTAATTTTTCTGTTTTGTAGAGATAGGGGTCTCTGTTTCTCAGGTTGGTCTCAAACTTCTGGCCTAAAGCAATCTTCTTGCGTTAGCCTTCCAAAGTGCTAGTATTACAGGAGTGAGATATTGCACCTGGCCCTATGATTTTTTATATTTATTGAAGTCTATATATTTAACATTGTACTAATACCCAGTGACAACTTCTTTTTTCTTTTTTTTTGAGACAGAGTTTCACTCTGTCACCCTTGGTAGAGTGCTCTGGTGTCACAGCTCACAGCAACCTCCAACTCCTGGGCTTAGGCGATTCTCTTGCTTCAGCCTCCTGAGTAGCTGGGACTACAGGCGCCTGCCACAACACTCAGCTATTTTTTTTTTTTGTAGAGACAGAATCTCACTTTATTGCCCTCAGTAGAGTGCCATGGCATCACACAGCTCACAGCAACCTCCAACTAACTCCTGGGCTTAGGCGATTCTCTTGCCTCAGGTTCCCAGTAGCTGGGACTACAGGCACCCACCACAATGCCCGGCTATTTTTGTTGACGTTGTTTTTTGTTGCAGTTTGGCCGGGGCTGAGTTTGAATCCACCACACTCGGTATATGGGGCCAGTGCCCTACTCAATGTGCCACAGGCGCTGCCTATGCTTGGCTATTTTTTGTTGCAGTTTGGCCAGGGCTGGGTTCAAACCCACCACCCTTGGTATATGGGGCCGGCACCCTACCCATTGAGCCACAGGAGCTGCCCCCAGTGACTTTTTTTTTTTTTTTTGAGACAGAGCCTCAAGCTGTCACCCTGGATAGAGTGCTGTGGCATCACAGCTCACAGCAACCTCCAATTCCTGGGCTCAAGCGAGTCTCCTGCCTCCGCCTCCCAAGTAGCTGGGACTACA
>CAUYRH010114465.1:0-26226 GCA_963574655.1 Perodicticus potto | reverse complement strand
ATTAAACAGGGCAGTGACCTAGAAGTCTGAGCTAGAAAAAGAGAGAGCAGAAACTTCCAACCTCTCGATCTGAATCTCCTGCTGGGTTGTAAACTCTTTTTTTTTTTTTTTTTTTTTTTTTTCACAGAACCACAAGCAATCACCCTGGTTGGAGTGGGGTGGCAACACAGCTCACAGCAACCTCCAATTCCTGGGCTCAAGCGAGTCTCTTGCCTCTGCCTCCCAAGTAGCTGGGACTACAGGCACCCACCACAACGCCCGGCCATTTTTGGTTGCAGCCGTCGTTGTTGTTTGGTGGGCTGGGGCTGGATTTGAACCCGCCAGCTCAGGTGTACGTGGCTGGCGCCTTAGCCCGTTGAGCCACAGGCACCGAGCCTGGGTTGTAAACTCTTAATAATCCAGGTCTTGCCCCTAACTAAGCCTGAACTATGAGTTGGTACCAGACCAAAAGTTTGCATTAAAAAATTTGGCTTTGGCTCGGCGCCTGTGGCTCAATGGACTAAGGCGCCAGCCACGTACACCTGAGCTGGCGGGTTCAAATCCAGCCCGGGCCCGCCAAACAACAATGACAGCTGCAACCAAAAAATGGCCGGGCGTTGTGGCAGGTGCCTGTAGTTCCAGCTACTTGGGAGGAGGAGGCAAGAGACTCGCTTGAGCCCAGGAATTGGAGGTTGCTGTGAGCTGTGATGCCACAGCACTCTATCCAGGGTGACAGCTTGAGGCTCTGTCTCAAAAAAAAAAAAAAAAAACTAAAAATTTGGCTTCATCTTTAACGACACCCCCACTTTCAAGTGAAGTCATTAAGGCTTGAAACACATGCCCTTGAACAAGAGTTACTTAACCTCTCTGTGCATATTTATGTACTTTAATTCTTATAACTCCATAAGGTAGATACAAAGATATAGCCATTTTGCAGAGGAGGAAAGAGACCTGCAAAGAATTTAAGAAACTTGCTTGAGGTCAGACAATTCCCACACAAAAGACTGAGGATTTGAACTCATGCCATCCAGCTCAGAAACCTGTGTTGTGAACCAGGACGCTTGCCAGGCTCCTGTGACTAGCCCTTGGGTCCCAGTGGGGTGGAAAGAGGCCAGTACCCTTCCCTTCATCTTCCGCACTGCTTTCTCCAAAACTTTGACAAAGTCAAAAGTTGCCATCCATCAGGGAATGTTCTGGAAGGTAAAATTCTTAAAAGTTCTGCCATGCGTGCCTTCAATATCACGGGTCTTTTGCTTTGTCTCCAGGAGAAGAGGTCCGTGCTGGTCATCTTATGGATCTTGGCCTTCCTGGCAGGGAACACCTTGTATGTGCTTTATACATTCAGCTCCCAACAACTGTACAACAGGTGAGCAGGGGGGTTGGACCCCATAGCCAGACAGTGAGAGGGCTTTGTTGGGCTTGGGGCATACACCTCTTCACCTGAAAAGGACACACCAGCTCAATGTCACATTGTAACTTTTACATTCCACCCTATCCTTACTACACTAGACCAGCACTCTCTAATAGAAATATAAAGCAAATCACTTATGTAAATTAACATTTTCTAGTTGCTCTTTAGAAAACTAAAAAGAAACAAGTGGAATTAACTTTAATAGATTTTACCCCGTACATCCAAAAATTGTCATTTTAACACACAATCAATATAAAAATGATTCATAAGATATTTTACATTCTTTTTTTCACATGAAGTCTTTATAATCTGCTATTTGACACATAAAAGCCCATATCAATTCCAACTAGCCACGTTTCAGGATCCTTCACCGAAGATCCTTCAGCCATGTGCTCAGAATGGTTAGTGGGCACTATGTGGACAGCACAGGTTTAGAATATTTCTGGAAGGGCACAGAACAAACCAGAGATGGTAGCTGCCTCTTGGTGGGAACTAGGGATCAGAAACTTAGTTTGCCAGGTTTAGCCTGTTGTACCACAGTGATGGGCCACAATGACGTTTCAGTCAATGACGGATGGCAGGTATAGCAGCAGTCCTATAAGGTCACAATGGAGCTGAAAAGTCCCTATCGCCTAGTGATTTCATAGCCATAATGACATCATAGCACAGTTCATTACTTTCATGCCCGTGGAGATGCTGGTGTAAACAAACCCATTGCACTGCTAGCCATGCAAAAATATAGCACATACAGCTGTGCACAGCACATAATACTGGATGATAATCATAAATGACTGCATTACTAGTTTATGAATTTACTTTTTATTGTTATTTTAGAGTGTACTTTTTCTACTTAACAAAAAACAAAATTAACTGTAAAACAGCTGCAGGCAGTTCCTCCAGGAGCATTCCAGAAGAATTGTTACCAGTGTTTTTCAACCTTTTTTATCTCACAGCAGGCTTGAACCTATAATTAAACTTCTGTGGGGCGGCACCTGTGGCTCAGTTGGCAGGGTGCCGGCCCCATATACTGAGGGTGGTGGGTTCAGGCCCAGCTCCAGTCAAGCTGCAACAGCAAACAAAATAACCGACCCTGTGGCAGGCACCTATAGTCCCAGCTCCTCGAGAGGCTGAGGCAGGGGAATTGCCTGAGCCTAGGAGTTGAGGTTGCTGTGAGCTGTGGGACGTCACGGCACTCTACCGAGGGCGATAGAGTGAGACTCTGTCTCTACAAAAAAAAAAAAAAAACAAACTTCTGTGACACACTTAAATTATGTTGATCAAAAAAAAAAGAGTACAGGGCAGTGCCTGTGGCTCAGCGAGTAGGGCGCCGAACCCATATACCGAGGGTGGCGGGTTCAAACCCGGCCCCGGCCGAACTGCATCAAAAATCAGCCAGGCGCTGTGGCGGGCTCCTGTAGTCCCAGCTACCTGGGAGGCTGAGGCAAGAGAATCGCTTAAGCCTAAGAGGTGGAGGTTGCTGTGAGCTGTGACTCCACTGCACTCTACAGAGGGCGATAGAGTGAGACTCTGACTCCACAAAAGAAAAAAGAGTACAAAAAGAAGATACAGGGTAGATATAAAGTTCATGTGCAATTTAATGTGTTAAATTATTTTAAATTGCACATGAACTTTATGTCAACCTTGTACTTACTATGTTTTGAATATCTTTTGAAAATAATTTAGTTAATGGTCTTTAAAACTTTTTGCAACACACATAAGATCCTTTCATGGCACAACACTGCGGCACACCAGTTGAAGATCACTGCATCATTACCGTAGGAGATGACTGCTCCATGGGTGTTACAGTGGGACAAGATGTGGAGGTGGAAGACAGTGATACTGATAATCCTGACTCTGTGCAGGGCTAGGCTAATGCGTGTGGGTCTCAGTTTTCAACAAACACCTTTAAAAATGGGGGAAAAAAGGGCAGTGCCTGTGGCTCAAGGAGTAGGGCACCGGACCCATATACCAGAGGTGGCGGGTTCAAAGAAAATAGAAAAAAAATTTTTTGTACAGCTGTACAATGTCTTTGTGTTTTAAGCTAAGCATTATCCCAAAAGAGTCAAAAAATGTTAAAATTTTATAAAGTTAATAAGTTACAGTAAGCTAAGATTAACTTACTATTAAAAAATATATATCTTGGCTCAGCGCCTGTGGCTCAAGCGGCTAAGGCACCAGCCACATATACCTGAGCTGGCGGGTTCAAATCCAGCCTGGGCCCGCCAAACAATAATGACAGTTGCAACCAAAAAATGGCCAGGTATTGTAGTAATCCCAGCTACTTGGGAGGCGGAGGCAAGAGACTCGCTTGAGCCCAGGAGTTGGAGGTTGCTGTGAGCCGTGGTGCCACAGCACTCTACCCAGGGTGACAGCTTGAGGCTCTGTCTCAAAAAAAAAAAAATCTTAAATAAGTTTAGCGTAGCCTAAGTGGCCAGCATTTATAAAGTGGACAGCAGTGTCCTAGGCCTTCACATCCCCTCACCACTTACTCATTGACCCACCCAGAACAACTTCCATTCCCATAAGCTCCATTCATAGTAAGTGGCCTATAGAGGTGTACCATTTTTTAATCTTGAATACCATATTTTTAGTGTACCTTTTCTATATTCACATACATTTAGATACACAAATAACATGTCATTGTGTTACAGTTGCCTGTGGTGTTCAGTACACTCACATGTCATGTCTTGAGGGTTTGTAGCCCAGGAGAGATAGTCGTACTACACAGCCTGGGTGTGTAGGAGGCTACACCGTCTAGGATGTGTACGTCACTCTATGATGTTCCCACAACAGAATTGCCTAATGACCATTTCTCAGACCACGGCCGAGCTGCTAAATGATGCGTGACTGTCTTTGATCATATTCCCACCTTATGAATGTAATAGCTTTTTAGTTACTTAAGTTACCTATGTTTACATGTGTATTTTTAAATATTCATAAAGATACACACTGCAATGGGTTGGCATACTCCAGCCATGAACCTATTTTTATTAATAGCGTCTTACTGGGATACAGCCATGCCCATCCATTTGTGTGTCCTCGTTTACGAGTGCTTCTGCACTGTGACGGAGTGGAAGAGTTGTGGCAGAGACCATACGGCCAACAATGCCAAAAATATTTACCATCTGTTCTTTTGTAGGAAAAGTTTGCTGATTCCCAGCCTAGGATATTAATAGTGATTTTCTAGTTATCAGATATGTAGTTAATTTTATTTTGTACTTTAGAATTATCTGACTCTTACAAATTTATTATAATGGGCACTTTTTTTTTCGTAGACACAGAGTCTCACTTTATCGCCCTTGGTAGAGTGCTGTGGTGTCACACAGCTCACAGCAACCTCCAACTCTTGGGTTTAGCTGATTCTCTTGCCTCAGCCTCCCCAGTAGCTGGGACTACAGGCGCTCACCACAATGCCTGGCTATTTTTTTGTTGCAGTTTGGCCGGGGCCAGGTTTGAACCCACCACCCTTGGTATATGGGGCTGGCGCCACAGGCGCGCTGCCCAATGGGCACTTTTTTAACATAATAATAACAGTGCTTTTTGTTCTTGTAGAATGTTAAGGGATAAACATGTCAGGAAGAAGGAGATGGGGCTCCCTGTCCTGCCTACCTCAGATACACATCCCATGACCTGGGCACCCTCTTCTCATGTGGCGAATTAACTCAGAGTTCTGTGCAATATGCAGGCTGGGGGGGAGGCAGAGGCCAAGAAATTTAATGGATCATGTAGCCTTGATCTATAATCAGCTTCCTTAAAATATCCCCATCCCTCTGGCAGCCACGGCCCTGGAAATTCTTTTGAAGCAAAGAAGATTTCTTCACAGATCTCTGGCATAAACCAAGCAGGCAGAATCTCAATCACCCCCATTGGCACATTGAGCAGAGTAAAAATTTCCCTTCCTGAGTTCCTTCGGGGCTGCTGGCCAGCCTCCCATTTTTTTGGTTAATGAGTCCTGCAATGCCTAGTCCATAGCAGCTGTCCTACCAACGTTTGTCAAATGAATAAGTAAGCACCTCAGAAATTTTAAAGCAACATATTTTCTTTTTTTTTCTTTGCTAATTCCTGAAGTAACTTGATTGTGAATGTGGAAAAGTTGGAAAACACGTAAAATAGAATCAAAATCACCTCCAATACTGTTCCCCTAAAGGACAACTCTGTTAATATTTTTCCCTGCAGTATACGAGTAGGTACAGATTTGTTATGAAAGTGTAATGTGCATAACATGCCATTTTATTATAACTTTCTTATTTACAAGCATATCGCTTTTTATGTTTTTATTTTTTAAGACAGAGTCTCACTCTGTTGCCCTGGCTAGAGTGCCGTGGCATTATCATAGCTCACAGCAACCTCAATCTCTTGGGCTCAAGCTATACTCTTGCCCCAGCCTCCTGAGTAGCTGGGACTATGGGTGCCCACCACGACGCTCAGTTAATTTTTTCTATTTTTAGTAGAGACCAGTTCTCACTCTTGCTTAGTCTGGTTTCTAACTCCTGAGTCAGGCAATCCACCTGCCTCAGCCTCCTAGAGAGCTAGGATTACAGATATGAGCCACCGCGCCCAACCGAGCATATCACTTTAAATCAGCAAGTAGCATTATTGATACTTCCTGTGTATGTGCCCACATCTGTGTCAAGAAAACTTACCTACTTGGGCCTCCCAAGGCCCTAGTTTAAGCAAACAGGGATGTGCTTATCTTAGCGATTATTCTATAATCCTGGCCTGGGCCAGCTAAACAACAATGACAACCGCAACAACAACAAAAAAATAGCCGGGTGTTGTGGTGGGCACCTGTAGTCCCAGCTACTCAGGAGGCTGAGGCAGGAGAATCACTTAAGGGGCTCAGACAATCTTTGGAATAGCTGAACAACCAGGCTTGAAAAGCGCGGTAACCAGAAGACGTTTCTGGAATTTGATGGTCAGCTCTTGGTGTGATTTAGCTTTTCACTGGCAGTCTGTATATCTCCTTTAATGATAAAGAGAAGGAGTGTCTGCTGAGTCTGGGACTCACACCTGTAATCCTGACACCCTGGACAGCTGAGGCAGGAAGAACGCTTGAGGTCAAGAGTTTGAGACCAGCCTGAGCAAGAATTAAGACCCTGTCTCTACCAAAAATAGAAAAATTAGCTGGGCATTGTGGTGGGCACCTGTAGTCCCAGCTACTCAGGAGGCTGAGACAGAAAGATCACTTGAACCCAGGAGTATGCAGTTGCTGTGAACTAGGTTGATGCCACGATACTCTAGTGTGGGTGACAGAGTCTTAAAAAAAAAAGAGAGAGAGAGAGAGAATGAGCCTCTGATTGCCTTTTTAGGGGTTGGAGAGCCACCCTGGCCCACACAGCCATGGCAAAGAGGTCCAGGTCACAGTCCACTGGGGACATGGCCAGTTTCCCTGGGGATGGCAGTGGTGAGCACATCTCAGGTTAGAGGGTTGCCGGCTCAGCAGGTGCCCCAAAGGCAGCCACCTTACAGAATTTGAGGATTATTTGTAGAGGATCGAAGAATGAACAGAGTCACCAAGCACAGTGGCTCACGTCTGTAAATCCCAGCACTTGGGAGGCCAAAGCAGGTGGATTCCCTGAGCTCACAGGTTCAAGACCAGCCTGAGCCAAAGCACGACCCTGTCTCTAGAAAATAGCTGGGCGCTATGGCAGGCACCTGTAGTCCCAGCAACTTGGGACGCTGACTCAAGAGGATCACTAAAACCCAAGAGTTTGAGGTTGCTGTGAGCTAAGATGCCAGGGTACTCTACCAACAGTGACCAAGTGAGACTCTGTCTCAAAAAAAAAAAAAAAAAAAACAAAAAAAGAATGAACAGAGTCACAGATCTATATCATACCAACATTTTATAAATCCCAAACTTGGAGATTTCACAAACCAGTAAAATATTCTGCAAAGTCCAGGAGTCCACCGTGTAGACACCAGCTTGTTTTTTGCAGTTAAAAACATGTTTAAAAATGATCATCAGGGCAGCGCCCATAGCTCAGTGGATAAGGCGCCGGCCGCATACACACAGGCTGGCGGGTTCAAACCCGGCCTGGGCCAGCTAAACAACAATGACAACTGCAACAACAACAACAAAAAATAGTCAGGTGTCGTGGTGGACGCCTGTAGTCCCAGCTACTTGGGAGGCTGAAGCAAGAGGATCACTTAAGCCCAAAAGTTTGAGGTTGCTGAGAGCTATGACACTAGGGCTCTCTACCAAGGGCGACAAAGTGAGACGCTGTCTCCAAAAAATAAAATAAAACAAATAAATAAATAAAATGATCATCATACAATAGCCAAAAGGTAAGAGCAACCAGGTGTCCATTGACAGATGGATGAATGAATAAACACAATGTGGGTATGTGGCATTATTATTTAATGGGTGCACTTTCAGTTTTACACGATGAAAAAGGGTCAGTGGTTGGATGGTGGGTAACGATTATGGAACAACATGAATGTACTTACAACCACTGAACTGTTCCCATAATAATAGTTAAGACAGTAATTTTTTTGTTTTGTTTTGTTTTGTTTTTTTTATAGAGACTTTATCGCCCTTGGTAGAGTGCCGTGGCATCACAGCTCACAGCAACCTCCAATTCCTGGGCTCAAGCGAGTCTCCTGCCTCAGCCTCCCGAGTAGCTGGGACTACAGGCACCCACCACAACGCCCAACTATTTTTTTGTTTTGCAGTTCAGCCGAGGCCAGGTTTGAACCCGCCACCCTCGGTATATGGGGCTGGTGCCCTACTCCCTGAGCCACAGGCGCTGCCCTAAGACAGTAAATTTTATATTATGTGTGTTTTACCACAATTAGAAAAAGATGACCACTGATGTCATTTCATAAAAACATATCGGGTCACCAAAGAATTTGTTAGGAATAAAGAACAATACTGTAAGTGGAATAAATTTAGATTTAGCCTCTTTTTTTGTTGTTTTTTGTTCGTTTGTTTGTTTGTTTTATTGTTGTTTTTTAATCTTAACTCTGTCACCCCCAACTAGAGTGCTATGGCTTCAGCCTAGCTCACAGCAACCTCAAACTCCTGGGCTCAAGTGATCCTCCTGCCTCAGCCTCCTGAGTAGCTGAGACTACAGGAATCTACCATAACACCTGGCTAATTTGTCTATTTTTAGTAGAGAGAAAGGTCTCGCTATTGCTGAGACTGTTCTCAAACTCCTGAGTTCACGCAATCCACCTGCCTCAGCTTCCCAGAATGCTAGGATTACAAATGTGAGCCACTGTGCCTGGCCATTTGTTTTTTTGTTTTTGTTTTAAGAAACAGGGTCTTCTGTCACCCAGGCTGGGCACAGTGGCATGATTGTAGTTCACTGCAGCCTTGAACTCAAGTGATCCTCTACTTCACCCTCTCAAGTAGCTAAGACTAGAGGCATGTGCCACTGTGCCAAGCAATTTAGCTTCATTTTTTTAAAAAAATGGAAATCACTGAATAAGAAAATGTTACCAGGGCATGCACCTATAGTCCTACCTAGTTAAGAGACTGAAGCGAGAAGATCGCTTGAGCCTTCTCGTAGGAGTTGAAGGCTACGGTGAGCTATGACGATGCCATCGACTCTGCCCTGGAAGATAAAGCAAGACCCCATTTCTTAAAAATAAAAAAACAAACAAACAGGAGTTGAGTAGAGGGTTGACCAGTGAGGACCTCTAGGACAGGGTCAAAACTCAAGTCAAGCTTTCGGGTCTTGCCCATCAGTTTTGAAAATGGACTTTGAGGAGTGAGCAGGTTCACTACTTTCTGAGGCTGCTTCATAAAGGCAATTTGTGGATTTAGTTTCAAGACATCAACACACGTCTCATACACTGCGTTAGTTGCACAGTCCCAAATGTCAAAGCACAGGTGGAGGGAGTAGGAGGTGGAGTTTCCCAGAACCTTGGCTGAATTTTCCAGCTCATGCCATTTTCTGGGCATGCTCCTGGGCTCAGACCTCTGTGCCCCCATCAGTGCAGGCGGAGTCAAACTAGCAGCACAGAAAGGGAGAGAGATTGGCTTTTTAAAAAAGCCACAGAGGCTCGGTGCCCGTCGCTCAGTGGTTAGGGTGCTGGCCATATACACTGGGGCTGGTGGGTTCGAACCCAGCCTGGGCCTGCTAAACAATAACAACTACAACAAAAAAATAGCTGGACATTGTGGCGGGTGCCTGTAGTCCCAACTACTTGAGGGGCTGAGGCAAGAAAATCACTTAAGCTCAAGAAGTTGAGTTTGCTGTGAGCAGTGACGCCACAGCACTCTACTGAGGGTAACATCATAAGACTCCCTCTCAAAAACAAAAAAAGCCACAGCAGTGAGTCCTTGTCCTTACTGAAGTCACCAGTCTAGAGTGTTTATATGCCACACCAAATAACCATTATCTTAGCTTAAGATAAGATTTCACGGGTGTGGCAACTGAGACCTCATGAAGCCCTTCCTAAAGGGAGTTTTCACCCCAGAGGTGGCCCTTTCCAGTGAGCTTGAATCTTCTTAGGATTTGCAGTTCAACAGCCCACATCAGAGAGTCTTAATTCTGCCACTTACCAGCTTTGAGCCCTTAGGCTAGTAATGTAACCTCTTTGAATCTTTCCTTGTTTTCTTATCTATAAAACCAGGATCAAATTAATTCTTGCCTTATCTACCCAAACAGGCTAATTAGGAAGACCAAATGTCATAATACACATGAGAGTAAACTATAAAACCCTGGACACATAATCATACCATAATTAATATTACTTTATGGTTAATTACTGTAATTATTGGGTGGTGCCTCAGGAGGAGCAAAACTGACAGTAAAATATATCAGTCCATTAAAGTTTATAGAGTACTTTGAAAATAAGTATACTTGGTGATGAATCTGTAGAAAAGCAGTTTTGCATCCCCCTACTAAAAGCCAAAAAAAAAAAGAAGCAGCAGCACTGAGATGATGGAATAAAACCCAGATAGATGAGTGAACTCCAGCTGGTGTCTTTGAGATAAAATGGAAAGCATCAGGCCCATCTTTGTTTTACTGCGATTGTGAAAGCATAGAAGATTTGGCACAGCATAAAAGTCAACCAGTCATCCCCATGGAACGGCAAAATCAAAGTCCAAAACGGAAGCTCAGGGCCACAGACCTCTCCCTATGTCACCACATGAATGGCCACTGAAACTTGGAAGTGAGGATCCCAGGAGACGGGGCTGTGACGTGGAAAGTTTCCTGAGGGTGTTGGGAGCCAGAATAGACTGTTGTCACTGATTTTGCCCTACTCGTAAAAAAAAAAAAAAACCCACAGACCAATCCATCCCTCGGATGCTAGAATAAAGTCGCTTTGTTTTGCACACTTTCCTGCCAGCCCAAAAGAGTATTTCCAAAGCATGTAGAAAGCATTAGCTCTGTGCTGAGTACGCTGTTCCCTGCTTTGGAGAAGACAGTTTGGAGTCAGGCTGGTCTTCACCTGGAGCCTCTAATCTGGCAGTAAGAAAGAAGCAAAGGAGGGCGGCGCCTGTGGCTCATCCAGTGGGGTGCTGGCCCCATATACCAAAGGTGGCGGGTTCAAACCTAGCCTCGGCCAAACTGCAAAACAGAAAAATAGCCAGACGTTGTGGCAGGTGCCTGTAGTCCCAGCTACTTGGGAGGCTGAGGCAAGAGAATCGCCTAAGCCCAGGAATTGGAGGTTGCTGTGAGCTGAGTGATGCCATGGCACTCTACCGAGGGTGATAAAGTGAGACTGTGTCTCTCTTAAAAAAAAAGAAAGGAGCAAAGGAAACCAGGGCAGATTGGGTGCAGGTTCCAATCCTAGCTCCATATCCCAAGTGACTCCACCTCTAACACCTTAGCATCCTCAGGTCAGATTGGGATCTCTGTAGAGTCTTTGGGAAGATGAAATGAGTTAAGACATGTACAATAGATAGAGCCAGGCCTGCATGATGTGAAAGGCTACAGTTATGATTACAAGTAATATCCTTCCCCTCCGGGGTGGTGGAGAGCAGTGCTACTCAAAGTGTGGTCCATGGACCAGTGCCACTTTGAGAACTGCTTCTTGTCTGTCTCCAGTGAGGGAAGTACAGAAATTGAGTGTGAGATTTAACTTATCTAGTCACAGATGAATAAATGGGTTTACACACTCCAAGTAGCACTGATACAGAGTGAGAATGGAGAATACTCACTCCAGCCACAATGCCTGGGTTCCAACCCACCTTTGTCCCTTAATATTTGTAGAACATTATGCATGGTACTTTATCTTTCTGTGCCTCAGATTCCTCATCTGAAAAATGGGGTGAACAAGAGTGCCTTCTTGGTTGGCACCTGTGGCTCAGAGGAGTAGGGCACCGGCCCCATATGCTGGAGGTGGCAGGTTCAAACCCAACCTCGGCCCAAGAAAAAATAAAGAGTGTCTTTGTAGAATTGTTACTATCATCATCACTGTTACATGGCAGGGTCTATAGTATGTCTACTATCTCATCAAATCCTGCCAATAACACTGTGAGGGAAGGGACGATTCCCATTTTATTGATGAGAACACAGAGGCTTACAGAGAGAACTTTACTTGCCCAGGGTCTAACAAATAGAGAAGCCTACATTCAAGTTCAAGTCTGTCTGATACTAATACCTTTATGCTTATATAGTGTGACCTTGGGCAATTTACTTCACCTCTCCAAGCCTCAGTGCCTCTTTTATAAACTAGAAATAACCATTGCTTATTGCAAAGGACTGTTGCAAAGATTCAGTGAGATACAGGGAGCAAAGAGCTTAGTACAGTGCCTGCCTGACACCTCAGTTTCCCTCCCTCCTTTGTAGTGTCGGCCTGCCCTCCTTCCTTCCCTCCCTTTTTCCTTCCTTTTACCTCCTCTTATAAAAGCCTGTTATGGACCCATGAAACTGGAGGGCACTGCTATAGTTTGCTTTGTCTCCTTTAAAACTCATGTTGAGGGTGGCGTCTGTGGCTCAGTGAGTAGGCCGCCAGCCCTATATACTGAGAGTGGTGGGTTTGAACCCGGCCCCAGCCTGCTAAAAAACAGGAACAACAACAACAAAAAAAAGCCGGGCATTGTGGCAGGCGCCTGTAGTCCCAGCTACTCGGGAGGCTGAGGCAAGAGAATCACTTAAGCCCAAGAGTTGGAGGTTGCTGTGAGCTGTGAGGCTACAGCACTCTACAGAGGGTAACAAAGTGAGACTTATGTCTCAAAAAAAACCCCAAAAATCTCATGTTGAAATTTGATCCCCAGTGTGAAGGGAGGTGAGGCCTAGTGGAAGGTGTTTGAGCCAAAGTGGGGGCAGGGTAGGTCCTTCATGAATGGTTTGGTGCTGTTCTTGTTCTGGTTAACTGGATTCCTGAGAATGGATTACTATCCAGAGAGCAGTTGTTGTAAAGCTAGGACTTCCCCTTGGAGGTTTTGTTTGGTTTTATTGCCTTTTTACATGTGTCCACCTCGCTTTTGACCTTCTCTGCCATGTTATGATGCAGCACAAAAGCCCTACCAACTTTTTTTTTTTTTTTGCAGTTTTTTGGCTGGGGTTGGGTTTGAACCCGCCAACTCCGGCACATGGGGCCGGCGCCCTACTCACTGAGCCACAGGCGCTGCCCCCTTTTTTTTTTTTTTTTTTATAAATTACTCAGCCTTGGGTATTCTGTTATAGCAACACAAAAAGGGCTAAGACCCCTGGGACCTTAGTGATGCTTCCGGCCAATCTCATCATTTTTAACCTTTAAAAGAACTGAGACTCAGAGAGGTTAAGCAAGCCACCTGAGGCCACACAGCAGGTTAGTAGCAGACTCAGGAAAAAGACACAGATGTGTGACTCTCAGCTCAGGGGCTTTCTACATGTGATTTTATAAGACTCCTAAATAAGTAGAAGTTTAAGACGTGTTTAGTAAACTGCTGTGGTCCTGAATCTGCGTGAACATCTTGACTCTCTGAACCCTCCCCCCAGCCTCATATTCCTGAAGCCCAACCTGGAGACGCTGGACTTTTTTGACCTGCTGTGGATCGTGGGGATTGCAGACTTTGTGCTGAAGTACATCACCATTGCCCTCAAGTGCCTCATTGTGGCCTTGCCTAAGATTATCCTGGCTGTCAAGTCCAAGGTAGGTAGGCACTGGCTGCTGCCACCAGGTAGCCCCAATCTCACAGATCCAGATCGTGCAGGGGATTCAGCAAGAGGGCAGGAATGATGTCAGTGCTGAAAATAAACAGAGCCCCATCTTATAATTCCTTGAAGCTGAGTGTGGTTCTGTGTTATCACCACCTTCTTGTCACACCTCTGCCCTCCAAGTACATTTTTCCTGAGTTACATTGTTCAAATCCGCCATTGGTGTAATTGTCATCTGAGTGTCACCTGGGAATGGAAAACAAACATGTTAGCATACTCTGGGTTCTGCTTCTGAGGAAGGATGGCCTTAATAAGTTTTGATTCTTTATGGCTTCCAGGAACTTGTTTTGTAAAGGGAATCAAGATTCAGAGGAAGGTGCTCTGTGATCTATTAGTGATGTCTGCCATGGACTCAGGAAGGGGAAATGGTAGCAATTATGCAGTTTTCCATAGCAAAAGATCTTCTGGCAGATGTTAGAATGAAGAGCTCTTGGAAGCAGCCCATGGAATGCAGAAGACTGAGCAGGGCTAGGACAAGACAACACCTGTAGGATATTATGATTGTTAATGGCTCTGTAAGTTGACTCAAAGGGAATCTGGACCAATGCAGACACAGTAAAGAATCACTGAGGTCGGCTCGGCGCCTGTGGCTCAACGGGCTAAGGCGCCAGCCACGTACACCTGAGCTGGTGGGTTCGAATCCAGCCCTGGCCCGCCAAACAACAATGACGGCTGCAACTAAAAAATGGCCGGGCGTTGTGGCGGGCGCCTGTAGTCCCAGCTACTTGGGAGACAGAGGCAGGAGACTCGCTTGAGCCCAGGAATTGGAGGTTGCTGTGAGCTGTGATGTCATAGCACTCTACCCAGGGTGACAGCTTGAGGCTCTGTCTCAAAAAAAAAAAGAATCACTGAGGTCTTCTGCTTTCCATTCTGTAAAAAGAAGCCCTCTTGGGTGGCGCCTGTGGCTCAGTGAGTAGGCCACTGGCCCCATATACCGAGGGTGGCGGGTTCAAACCCTGCCCTGGCCAAACTACAACAACAAAAAAAAATAGCCAGGCGTTGTGGCGGGCGCCTATAGTCCCAGCTTCTTGGGAGGCTAAGGCAAGAGAATCGCCTAAGCCCAGGAACTGGAGGTTGCTGTGAGCTGTGATGCTTCAGCACTCTACTGAGGGCAACAAAGTGAGACTCTGTCTCTAAAAAAATAATAAATTAAAAAAATAAATAAACGAAGCCCTCTTGCCAGTTCAGAAAACTCAGAATTTGTGCCACCTTTGTAATTACCCCTTTGTGTGATTATTACATTCACTTCTGCCTTCCCCCATCCTGAAATCTGTTTGGCCCACCACAATAATACTGTGCAGTTATTGAGCACCAACTGTTTACCTGAGACACTATGCTAAGGGCACTTTGTATGTGAATGATCTCACTTAGCCTCTCAGTATTCCTCTGAGGTAGGTACTGTTACTCTCACTGATGGATGAGGAGCTGGAAGCTGAGAGATCAGGTATCTCTTCTTGTCACACAGCTGGCCCATGGTAGGATTGGGATGACCAGGTCTTAACAGCTTCAGGCACAAACTGTAGTGGATTTGGGACAAGATAAGGAAGGGAGTTAATGGTTACTCGTCACTTAGTACATCCTGGATCCTGTCTAGATTCCTCCCTATATTCTTACTTCTTCTAAGGCCTCCACCACCACCCTTATAAGACAGAATTTATTATTGCCACTTTCTGGATGAAAAACTGAATATTAGTTTACTATAACTTATTACCAGAAACTTGGTGGCTTGAAACAACAGAAATTTATTCTCTCATGGTTCAGGAAGCTAGAAATACAAAATCAGTATCACTGGGGCAAGATCTTCAAGTGTCAACAGGGCTGTGCTCCCTCCAGATGCTCCAGGAGGGAATCGGTGCCTGTCTCTTCCAGCTCCTGGTGGTTGCTGGTATCCCTTGGCTTGTGGCTGCATCACTCCAGTCTCTGCCTCCATGGTCACATGGCCTTCTCCTTGTCTGTGCATGAAGTCCCCTCTCCCTTCTCTAACCACATATAAGGATGCATGTGACTGCATTCGAGAGTCCATCTGGATAACCCAGGGTAACCACCCCATGCCAAGATCCTTAATCACATCTGCAAAGACCCCCTTTTTAAAATAAGGTCACAGTCACAGGTTCCTGGCATCTGTTCATGGATGGCTATTGTTTTGTTGACTACGGGGAGGCCGAAAGAGAAGTGACAGAATGTGTTCAAAAAAACACCCAACTGTTCAGTTATAAATTCAGAATAAAAATCCAAGTCTTGGCTGGGCATGGCAGCTCATGCCTGTAATCCTAGCACTCTGGGAGGTCGAGGCAAGAGGATTGCTTGAGCCCAGGATTTCAAGACCATCCTGAGCAAGAGCAGGACCCTGTCTCTACTAAAAATAGAAAAAATTAGGTGGGCATTGTGGCGGGCACCTGCAGTCCCAGCTACTTGGGAGGCTGAAGCAGGAGGATCACTTGAGCCCAGGAGTTTGAGGTGGCTGTGAGGTAGGCTGACACTGTGGCACTCTACCCTGGGGCAACAGTGAAATTGTCTCAAAAATAAAAAATCCAAGTCTTCCACCTCCCAAGGCTCCCTCATTCCTGAGGACCAAGAGATCATCTTCCAGATAAACCTGGTCCTGGAAGGCCTGGGCCATTCCTCATTCCTTACCTGCCACTTTCCAGCCCCAGGGCTTTAAACAAGTCACTTAATATCCTTGAGCATGTTTACTCCCGCAGAAAACCAAAATGTTAACAATACCCTTCTTGAGATGCTGTAAAGATAAAAAGACATGATGTGTGGATGAAATGAAGGGTGGTTGGTTGTCACCTGGAGAAGGGGCAGCCCCACAGGTGCCACCTCCCAGTCTGGAAGCTCACTCATCCCACTCCTTCCCTCCCCCTCACTCTGTTCCCTGTGCTTCAGCCACACCTTACTACTTTACACTTACCAACCTGCCCCATTATGGAGTATCCCTGTGTGATAGATGTTCTTCCTATCCCATTTTCCAGATGAGAAAACTGAGGGACAGAGACATTGACCAACCAGCCAATGTTTATTATTGTGAGTTTGGCAGCCAACTTCCAGCATGGGCCGTGAGCGTCCTGCCTCCTCCTGGTACCCACCAATACACTTGCCTCAAAAACCTTTCCCCACTTTCTTGTATCTTGATAGCCCCTGTTCTTTCTGCAGATGGCACTGCCTCTTGGGAAACATTCCCTGCACCTTCAGGCTAGAGCTGGTGCCCCCACTGGAGTCTCCCACAGCACCTGATGTGTCCCCTGTTGCAGCTCCCACCATCCTAACTGTAATTGTCTGCCTTTTCTGTACCTTTCATGACAACAGGAGATGAATGCATCTGACTCATTTGCCAATGGATCGCGAGCATCTGCTGTGCACTCAGAAGCATTCATTGTGTGTGTGTGTGTGTGTAAGTATGTATGTATATGTGTAAGTATGTGTGTTTGTATATATATTGAAGTATGTATGTGTGTTTGAATAGGTAGATGGATTGGTGAATAGATATACAGGTAGCTAGATGAATTGGATAGCCAGATGGGAAGGTGGGTGGATGGATGGACAGATGGATAGATGGATGGATGGAAGACGTTTGGATGGATAGATGGATGAGTGGATGGATAGATGGATGGATGGACAGACGGATGGACAGATAGATGGATTAATGATTGGATGTTTCGAAGGAGGATGGTTGGATCAATGGACAGGCGGATGGGTGGATGGGTGATTAGATGGGTAAATGGGAGTAGAGTGGATGGATGGATAGTTAGCCAGCTGTACTAACTCTCACCACCTCCCCTATAGCAATAGTGAGAACTTAAATTCCATTTTCAGCTCAGCTAAACCTCCTGTATTTGGTAGGTTTCCAAACAGCTTTGTCACGAAGTACATGAAAGTAGTACTCACTTCCCAGTGCTAGAAAAGACCATGTAGGGACTCTCAAAAAAAATCTGGCAGCCAAACTCACAATAATAAACATGGCTAACTATTGCTGAGCAGTTATTATAAGGCAGTGTGTTAGGCAATGCTATTTGCCCAAGAAATATTTGGGAATGCCAACTATGTACCAGGCTCTGTTCTAGGCACTCAGGATATATCAGTGAACAAAGTAGATAAAAATCTCTGTACTCGTGGACTGTGTAGCCTGCTAAAGACATTGCATAGTTTAATCTTGCCAGTCCTAGGCGGGTAAATGCTGTCGATATCTCTTTTCACACAGAGGAAACTGAGTAAAATACCTTGCCAAAGATTGCACACCTCGTGGTGACGACAGTGACAGCTAGTGTGAGAGGCTGGCCCTTCAGGCAAGGCTGGCTCATTTCCCTCTGACGTTAGGCTTCCAGGACAAGTACTGTTGTCTTGAGATTCTTTATTTTTTATTGAGATAAAATTTATATAAGATAAAATTAACAACTAATCGGGCAGTGCCTGTGGCTCAGTGAGTAGGGCGCCAGCCCCATATACCAAGGGTGGCAGGTTCAAACCCGGCCCAGCCAAACTGCAATAACAACAACAAAAAAGTAGCCAGGCGTTGTGGCGGGTGCCTGTAGTCCCAGCTACTCTGGAGGCTGAGGCAAGAGAATCGCCTAAGCCCAAGAGCTGGAGGTTGCTGTGAGCTGTGTGATGCCACGGCACTCTACCGAGGGTGATAAAGTGAGACTCTGTCTCTACAAAAAAAAAAAAAAAATGAACAAGGAAAAATTGAGAGATTCTCACTTAGGACTAGAAGCCGACAAGGTTTCTCACTGTCATCACTGTATTCAACATAGTGCTGGAATCCTAGCCAGAGTGATCAGGAGAAGGAAATTGGGGTACCCAACGGGAGAAAGAAAAGGTCAAACTATTGCTCTTTCCTAATGATATGATCTTACATCTAGAAAACCCCAAAGATTCTGTCAAGAGACTCCTAGAATTCTTAAGTAGAGACCAAAATGGCCGCAAAACTTGTCACTTTCCTCAAGAATGCCTGGGCCAATGAGCCAGTGCTGGTCGTGTCCTTCATCGTTGTGGATCTTGCTATAATTCTGTCCCCACTCAGCCCATACACTAGTACTCTATCATGATCCATAAGCCCACACCCTGTCACTACCCAGTGTCTCTCTGAGATGTTGGGAACATGGCCAACATGCCCAGTCACCCCAGGGCCCCCATGGCCCAAGCTTGGAGTGGCTGAAGAAACTATGAGGACCTCCATCCACAGCAAGGAGCTACCCCTCCCTCATAGCCTCCAATGAAAATGTGAAAAACAAAAAACAAAAATAGAATTCATAAGTAAATTCAGCCAAGTCTAAGTCTCAGATCACAAAATCCACGTACACAAATCTGTAAAATCTGTACCATTCCTGTACACTAACAACAGCCAAACTGAAAATCAAATCAAAGACTCGATAAAGAAAATAAAATACTTAGGAATAGGGTGGCACCTGTGGCTCAGTGGGTAGGGCGCCAGCCCCATGTACCGAGGGTGGCGGGTTTAGGGACCCGGCCCCAGCCAAACTGCAACAAAAAAATAGCCAGGTGTTCTGGCAGGCACCTGTAGTCCCAGCTAAGCCCGGGAGTTGGAGGTTGCTGTGAGCTGTGATGCCACAGCACTCTACCGAGGGCAATAAAGTGAGACTCTGTCTCAAAAAAAACCCCTAGGAATATATTTAACCAAGGAAGTGAAAGACCTCTACAGGGAGAAGGATGAAACACTGAAGAAGGAAATCAAAAAGGATGTAAACAAATGGAAAAACACATTGTAATCCTGGATTGGCAGGATCAACATTGTTAAAATGTCTATAGTACTCAGAGTGATTTACAGATTCAGTGCAATCATCCCTAAAATATTAATGTCACTTTTTAAAGATCTAGAAAAATTGGGCGGCGCCTGTGGCTCAAAGGAGTAGGGCGCTGGCCCCATATGCCAGAGGTGGTGGGTTCAAACCCAGCCCTGGCCAAAAAAAAAAGAAGAAAAAAATAAAGATCTAGAAAATATAATCTTACACTTCTTTCAGAAAAGGCCCCAAACAGCCAAAGCAATCTTAAGCAAAAAGAACAAATTGAAAGCATCATTTTACCAGACTTCAAGATATACTACAAGGCTATAGTAACCAAAACAGCATGAAATTGGCATAAGAACAGAGACACAGATCAAAGAATCATAACAGAGAACACTGATATAAAACTATCCTCAAGGCTCAGCACCTGTGGCTCAATGGGCTAAGGCGCCAGCCACGTACACCTGAGTTGGAGGGTTCGAATCCAGCCCCAGCCTGCCAAACAACAATGATGGCTGCAACCAAAAAACGGCCAGGCGTTGTGGCAGGTGCGTGCAGTCCCTGCTACTTGGGAGGGGGAGGAAGGAGACTCGCTTGAGTCCAGGAATTGGAGGTTGCTGTGAGCTGTAATGTCATAGCACTCTATCCAGGGTGACAGCTTGAGGCTCTGTCTCAAAAAAAAAAAAAAACTATCCTCAAAAAAAAAAAATCCTTAGCCAGGCATTGTGCCGGGTGCCTGTAGTCCCAGTTCCTCGGGAGGCTGAGGCAAGAGAATTGCCTAAGCCCAGGAGTTGGAGCTGTATGACACCCTGGCACTCCACCAAGGGCGATAAAGTGAGACTCTGTCTCTACAAAATAAATAAATAAATAAATAAAACCCATGAAAAAAAACTTCATATTGCCATTTGATCTTTGACAAAGCAGACAAAAACATATAATGGGGAGAAGAATCCCTACTCAATAAATGGTGCTGGAATAATTGGATAGTCACCTGTAGAAGACTGAAACAGGATTCACACCTCTCACCACTCACAAAAATTAATTCACAATGGATCCAGACTTAAACCAAAGGCATGAAACTATAAGAATTCTAGACATAGAGGTTGGAAAAACTCTTAGAGTTATTGGCCTCAAAGAACTAAAGTAGACATACCATTTGATCTAGCAATCCCACTACTGGGTATTTACCTAAAGAAAAAAGAAGTCATTCTATAAAAAAAGATACTGGTTTATAGCAGCACGAGTGTTTATAGCAGCATAATTCACAAATGCAAAGATGTGGAAACAATTCAAGTGCTCATCAGTATTGTGAGTGGACTAATAAAATGTAATATAAGTATACCATGAAGTCCTACTTAGCCATAAAAAATGATAAACTAATACCTCTTGTGTTAACCTGAATGGACCTGGAGACTATTCTTCTAAGTGAAGTATTATAAGAATGATAAAACAAACACCACACGTATTCACTATTAAATTGGAACCAATCAATTAACACTATGTGAACATATGGAAAACACCGTCATCAGGAATCAAGCAGGTAGGAGGGGGAAGCGGGGAAGGATGGAATGCCCTATCTGAATGATGGGCACACTAATAACTTTAACTCAAACTGTACACAAGCAGTATGTAACCAAAATGTTTGTACCCCCACAATATTCTGAAACTTTAAAAAATGTGCCAAAAAGGACGGCACCTATGGCTCAAAGGAGTAGGGCACCGGCCCCATATGCCGGAGGTGGTGGGTTCAAACCCAGCCCTGGCCAAAAACTGCAAGAAAAAAAAAAAAAAAAAGTGCCAAAAGATAATGAAACATTTATAACTGAGAAATATAATAATCAAAAATTTAAAAACTCAGCAGAGGGTGGCACCTGTGGCTCAAAGGAGTAGGGTGCTGGCCACATATGAACCCAGAGGTGGCGGGTTCAAACCCGGCCCCGGCCAAACACTGAAAAAAATAATAATAATAATACAAACTCTCGATAGGGGAGGGGAGATATGGGAGGAGAGAGGGTATTTGGGAGGACTTCACCTAATGTTCATGATGCAATGGTACATTTCGGAACCATTAAGAAATGTGTATAATTGTGATGGATGTGTTACTTAGTTCAATGTAAGCATTTCACATTGTATATCAAAACAGTATCCTGAACCCATAAATTCATCAATGTACAAAGTTATGATTTAATAAAAAACAATTAAAAATAAAATAAAAACTCAGTAGATGAATTTAATAGCAAAATGGAGATGATGAAAGAGTCAACAAACTTGAAGAGTGATCAAGAGAAATTATCCAATCTGAACAACAAAGAGACAAAAACAGGAGAGGAGAAAGAATATGTTGCAAAAGTAAATTTGAGGAAAAAATAGCTGAAAACATGTCAAATCTGGTGAAGTCATAAATGTACAAACTTAAAAGCTCCACCAACCCCAAAGAGATAAACTGAAAGAAATCCAAGTTCCAGACACATTACAGTCAAACTGTTGAAAGTGAAACACAAATTAAAAGTCTTGAAAGCTGCTGAAGAAAAACAATACATTACCTATAGGAAAATAATGATTTGAATAAACTTCAGATTTCTTATTAGAAATTATGGCGGTCAGAGGACACTGGAAAAAAAAATTTTACTGTCCTGAAAGAAAAGAACTATCAACTCAGAATTCTATTCTCAGTAAAAATACCCTTCAGCAATGTAGGTGAAGTAAAGTCATTCACCAATAGAAGAAAAGTAAGGAAATGTATTGCTAGCACAAGTTCTCTGAAAGAAGTGCTAAAGTAAGTCCTTTAGGCTTAAAGGAGGTAATACCAGAGGGAAACTTGAAACTTCATAAATAGAGGAAGAACAATAGACATAGTAAATCTGGGTAAATACCGTAGACTATTTCCTCCTCTTTGTCAAAAGTATGCATGATGACTGAAAGCAAAAATTATAACACTGTCCACACAGATTTATTGTAATATGAGAACTACAACATAAAGCGGGGAGAGTAAAGAAACTTATATGGTGGTAAGACTTCTTCATCTGAGCCAAGTATAGTGGCTCACACCAGTAATGCTAGTGCTTTAAAAGTCCGAGGCAGGAGGATCACTTGAGGATAGGCATTCAAGACCAGCCTGAGACTTTACCAAAAAACAAACAAACACCATTATCTGGGTGTGGTAGCTTGTACCTGTAGTCCCAGGTCCACAGGAGGCTGAGACAGGAGGATCGCTTGAACCCTGGCATTTGAGGTTACAGTGAGCTATGATCCTGGCCCTGAACTTCAGCCTGGGTGTCAGAGGTAGATCTTGTCTCTTAAAAAAAAATTCTCCTGGGTGGCACCTGTGCCTCAAAGGAGTAAGGGGCTGGCCTCATATGCTGGGTTCAAACCCAGACCCGGCCAAAAACCAAAAAAAAAAAAAAAAAAAAAATTCTCCTGGCTCTGCACCTGTAGCTCAGTGGCTAGGGCGCCAGCCACATACACCGGAGCAGGCAGGTTCGAACCCAGCCTGGGCCTGTAAAGCAACAATGACAATTACAACAGCAACAACAAATAATAGCCAGGCATTGTGGCAGGAGCCTGTAGTCCCAGCTACTTGGGAGGCTGAGGCAAGGGAATCACTTAAGCCCAAAAGTTTAAGGTTGCTGTTAGCTGTGACACCAAGGCCCTCTACTGAGGGCAACATAGTGACAATCTGTTTAAAAAAAAAAAAAATTATCCATTATCAGGAATAAAAAGGAATGGAACATGATAATAATAAAAAGGACATAATAATCTTAACAGTACATGTGCCTAACAATAGAGTTTCAAAATAAAGGAAGCAAAACTGACAGAACTAAAAGGAGAAATGGAAAAATGCACAAATACAGATAGAGCCTTCATCACTCCTCAGTAATCAATAGAATAAGTAGACACAAAGTCAGCAAGAACATATAACTTAAAAACACCATCAACCACCCTAAGAGAACTGAAATCATAGAAAGGATGTTTTCTGACCATAATGGAACTAAAATAGAAATGAATAACAGAAAGACTATAAAATGCTAATGAAGGAAATCAATGAATGCCTAAATAAACATATAATGTTCATTGATTGGAAAGCTAAATATACTTAGGATGTTAATTCTCCCAAACTTCCTACCCTTTTCCTACAAATGGAACTGACCAACATTCTGTACGTTGAACATTAAGGGCCTGTTTGCACATTATGCTGTCTACTAAAACTGTTCAGTAGCAGAGTGCCTACTTTAGACCTAGCCCTAGGCTTTCGGGGATAAATACAAGTGGCTTATCATCTTCTTGGAATGCAAAACACAAATATACCAAATACATGAGAAAGAATGATTAAATAAGAAATTGCCAGGTGGCGCCCATAGATCAGTGGGTAGGGCACTGGCCACATGCACCAGGGCCAGTGGGTTCGAACCAGCCTGGGCCTGCTAAAATAAAAAAAATAGCTGGGCATGGTGGCAGGCATCTTTAGTCCCAGCTACTTGGGAGGCTGAGGCCAGAGAATCACTTGAGCTCAGGAGTTGGAGGTTGCTGTGAGCTGCGATGCCACAGTGCTCTACCAAGGGCAACATAGTGAGACTGTCTCAATAAAAAAAAAAAAAAAGAAAGAAAGAAAGAAAAAAGAAATTGCCTAAGAATATCTCATAGGTGAGATGGTATTTGTCCTAAGTTTTGGAGAAGAATTGGATTTATGACGAGTGAGCTTTAAATTTTTATATTTTCCACCATGGATTTCATACTGTAAAAGAAAATGTTTACTTAAAAAACATAGATCTAGGCTCAGTGCCTGTGGCTCAACGAGCTAAGGTGCCAGCCACATACACCTGAGCTGGCGGGTTCGAATCCAGCCCTGGCCCGCCAAACAACAATGACGGCTGCAACCAAAAAATGGCTGGGCGTTGTGGCGGGCGCCTGTAGTCCCAGCTACTTGGGAGGCAGAGGCAGGAGACTCGCTTGAGCCCAGGAATTGGAGGTTGCAGTGAGCTGTGATGCCACAGCACTCTATCCAGGGTGACAGTTTGAGGCTCTGTCTCAAAAAAACAAACAAACAAACATAGATCTAATAATACGTATTAAGTTATTTGTGTTCCAATTTTCACTATCAAAGATATTTAACTGCTAGGTGGTGCCTGTGGCTCATCGAGTAGGGCGCTGGTCCCATATACCGAAGGTGGTGGGTTTTGGCCTCGGCCAAATTGCAGAACAGAAAAATAGCGGGGCGTTGTGGCAGGTGCCTGTAGTCCCTGCTACTCTGGAGGCTGAGGCAAGAGAATCGCCTAAGCCCAGGAATTGGAGGTTGCTGTGAGCTGTGTGACGCCATGGCACTCTACCGACGGCTATAAAGTGAGACTCTGTCTCTCCAAAAAAAAAAAAAAAAAAGATATTTAACTGCTAAATCAGAGTTTTTTATTAGTAGAATGACTCCACTTAAATTGATATCAGCAAAAAGCAAGATGATTTGATTTTATTATTTGGCCTTTGTGACCTCAGTGAAGACAAAGGTGTGATTTTTAAAATACTAAAAACCTTTTTGTGTGTTCCTACAGATGTACCTGTATATACTTGTTATAGCAAAAAACAAGCCAACAAATAAAGACAACTACATCTTATTGAGGAAACTGGAAACTGAGATTCAAAAACACACATCCAAGACTTGGAAGAGCTGATATTCAAACTGAGGTCTGTTTGATCCCACGACTGTTGTCCTTACAAAATTAGCTATGAAAATGGACTTTAGCAGGAAGGGGCTTAACTGAAGGAGAGCCTGTTTTTTGTTTTTTTGTTTTTTTGTAGAGACAGAGTCTCGCTTTATTGCCCTTGGTAGAGTGCTGTGGCATCACGGTTCACGGCAACCTCCAACTCCTGGGCTTAGGCGAGTCTCTTGCCTCAGCCTCCTGAGTAGCTGGGACTACAGGCGCCCGCCACAATACCCGGCTATTTTTGGTTGCAGTTTGGCCTGGGCCGGGTCCAAACCCACCACCCTTAGTATATGGGGCCAGTGCCCTACCTACTGAACCACAGGCACCACCCTTTGTTTTTGTTTTTGGTTTTTTTTGAGACAGAGTCTCACTATGTCACCCTCCGTAGAGTGCCATAGCATCATAGCTCACAGCAACCTCAAACTTTTGGGCTCAAGCAATTCTCTTGCCTCAGCCTCCCAAGTAGTTGGGACTACAGGCACCTGCTACACCGCTCGGTTATTTTTTGGTTGCAGTTGTCATCGTTGTTTAGCTGGCCTGGGCCAGCCCGAACCCACTAGCCTCAGTGTGTGTGGCTGGTGCCCTACTCACTGAGGTACGGGCGCCGAGCCCAGAGCCTGGTTTTTGCATAAGGTTAGTTATTTGTACAAATCACTAACTCCAGGAAGGTGGGCTAACAGGAATTGTAAGTCCATCAAATATCATTTTTTACAATCAGTATCAAAACATTTTAAATGCTCATACCCTTTGATGTGGCCATTTTAGCCTTAGGAACCAAATCCAAACACAAAATTATTTGCTTTCACCAAATCAGAAGATTTTCATTACCACCTTTTTTTATAATAGCAAAAAGTAGGGAACCGTAGAAATATCCAAGGATATGGGAGACGATGCCTGGCATGTAAAAAAAAAAAGAATGGGGGAAGAGGGAAGCAAAAAAAAAGAAGAAAATTCCAGTTATAAAAGAATTTGTTTAAATAAATTCTAGCATATTCATGATGGACGATTATGCACCATTAAAAAGGATTTTTTTAGGCTCGGTGCCTGTGGCTCAACGGGCTAAGGTGCCAGCCACGTACACGTGAGCTGGCGGGTTTGAATCCAGCCCAGGCCCGCCTAACAACAATGACGGCTGCATCCAAAAAATGGCTGGGTGTTGTGGCGGGCGCCTGTAGTCCCAGCTACTTGGGAGGCGGAGGCAAGAGACTCGCTTGAGCCCAGGAATTGGAGGTTGCTGTGAGCTGTGATGCCATGGCACTCTCTCCAGGGTGACAGCTTGAGGCTCTGTTTCAAAAAAAAGGATT
>CAUYRH010114457.1:0-13505 GCA_963574655.1 Perodicticus potto | reverse complement strand
CACTTGCAGGGTCCTATCCATGGTGACTCAGCCCTTAGGAATTTGTAAACCTAACTTCCTGGAACTTGGAAATTTCCAAGTTCTGTGAAATACTGTAGTTCTGTAGGGGCTGGACTAGCATCTCCCGCTTGATTCAAACTGGCCAATGAGAGGGGTACCTGTGGGTGGAACTTATTACTGTCAATAAAAAGGGAAAGACCAAGCCAGTAGGGGAGCCCCGCCATTTGGAATTCTTCTGTGCTGTAAGCTCCTGGCTGATGAATAAAGCCCTTCCTCTTATAAACGTGGTGTTTGGGTGCTCTTTCTCTCCATTGGGCCTCATCTTCCTGCAACAGATCCAGCCTGGATCTCTTCTCTAAGCATCCAATCTGTATCATTAGCTGCTAATTTTCCATGACCTTCATCAGCAAACACAAGATGTGCGTGCTTAAGAACAAGGGCCCGAGAAGCAGCTGCCTGCCTGACTCATCAACTAGCTTTCGACACTGGGAAACTGATCCTCTCTTTGCCTCAGTTTCCTCACCTATAAAATGGGTACAATAATAGGTAGGTTCTATTTACAGGTTTGCTGTGTGAATCAAATGAGTTAATGCATGGAAAAAGTTTAGACTAATTCTTGGCAATTTGTAAGTTCTCAATAAAAGTTATTTCTATGTCACCAGGGTGCCTTGCCAGTATCAAATGTAGTATATTCAAGTCAAATCTAAATTCTACATCATCTGCCAGCCTTGGCCTTTTTTCTGCAGTTTGTACTTCAGTAAATGACACAATCAACCACCCATTCCTGCTTGAATGAATCAATGATGCTACCACAGATTTTTCCATCTCCTTCAACAACTGCTTCAAATTAATCACCAAATCACAATGAATCTGTGTTCTTAGAATTAGTTGAGTGTGTTAATTTTCTTCATCTCAGTTGTTACTATTTTAGTTTACTCTCATATCTGTTATTGCAAGAACCTAGTGAAGAAATTAAGAACACAAGACTCTGGAGTCACAGAGAGCTGGGTTTAAAGGCCTCTTCCGCCAGCCAAATGAGACTGGGTAAATTACATTTCCTCTCTCTAGTCCTCGTTTTTGCCTTCCTCCCCCAAATGATAGTGGTAACACCTACGCTAGAGGAATACAAAGAATATTACAAGAAAAGCATTGTGTGTGTTACCCCACTTGAAAAAAAAATCCCAAATCTGTTAATAACAGACTAAAATAAATTGTGATGTATTTTTATATAACAGAATAATACATAGCAATGAAGATAAGAAAATGGCATAAAACATAGTTGAATCTTAGAAAGATAGTATTGAGCAAAAATAAAAAGGGCAAGGCAAAATCTATATGCAATATTTATATAAAATTGTTGACAGGAAAAACTTAACTATTACTTAGCAATGTGTGCTCACAGTGTGTGCTTGCAGTATTTATTTACTGTAAATAAACACAAAACTGTGATTATTATAAAAATCAAACACATGTATAGGACTTAGGAATATTAAGAGGACTTACTCTGGAAAGTGAGGATCTGAAGGGTTTTGAGGTGCAGTTTCTCAACAGAAGGGATTGGTCATGAGTATTCAGATTAAAATAGTATTCATTGCATTGTACTCTAGATTAACATTTTATGTACTTTCATGCATGTGTCATATTTTGCAAATTTAAAAAGGTAAATTGAAAGGAATGAGGTCAATAAAAAATGAGGTAAATGAAAATGTAAGTACAGAAATTTTAAAAAGAGGAATAGCACATTAATGTATAATTATATGTGTATGCACATTTATATGGATAAAGTTTTTGTGAGTAAAGGGTTACTGTCAGACTTGCATATCAGAAATGCTTCACAAAGTCTTAGATTCTCATAGGACTGTTTCCTTGGAAACAGTAGATACAAGATAAATGAGAAGTATTTTGACTGCTCATTTGCTTTGTGGAACACAAATTCTGTCTCAGATTAAGGGGCTATGAATTGACTGGGGCATGGGCACTGAGCATATGTGATAACTATGGCATAAAAAGTTATGGGAAATAGAGGCTGTGGCTTCCATGGGTCAAGGTCTTGGCTTTCATTTGTGGAGTCATACGTGTTTATATGTGAATGATGGGGCAAAAGCAGCTTTCTGATTTATGCACTTTTGTATACTGGGTCGTTACCGAGATGAGAAGAGCATGAGATGAAGACTCCATGCCTGCTGCACGCCCTACCTTATTTCCTCCCAAATGGCTAATAACACGGGATTATGTTAAAGCCTGCCTGTGTCTCCGAGTTAGCTTGCCAGATGAAGACAACTGTCGTGCTAGAGAATGGTGTCAGAAGTAGTTCTGAGTGGAGAGGAGGTTCTGACCAGGACTGGATGCCTGGGTGGCTGAGTTACATAGATTTATCTCCTGCAAAACTGATAAAATGGGTAGTTGTGGGAAGGCAGGTGGGCGTGGGGTAGCTGAAGATACAAGGAAAGGGTGAATCAGATACAACTGTTCTTAGGTGGCTGTTAAGACAAAGGTTGAAAAGAGAAGAAATTTACTGAATCCTCTCAAAAGATTTCCCAGCTCATTATCTCCAGTAGGGAAGCGGGAAATTTGCTCCACATCTGTCAGCTGTCTTCCTTCATGAATCCCACGAGATGTGCTCACTGTAACCCAGCCCGGATGAATTTAAATCTAATGAATCTGTTGGGGAGCAGGAATAAGAAGTGCTAAGTCAGGGTGTTAGATTGACGAACAGAAACCACTGAGGATTGACTTGAAGGCTAGGCCATTTGGCTTCTTCACAGAGGAAGTTCCAAGGCTGTTTGGTGAAAGTAGAATATCCCAGGCTTGGTGAACAAAACTTTTTGATATAAGTAGACACTGGTGAACAACACTTCAGAATATTGGGGACAAGTAGAAAATATAAAGAAGCCAGCAAGGAAGCTAACAGTGGGGGAGGTATGGAGAGACGCTGTCATAGAGGGGACTGAAGTCCTGGCAAAACCCCAGACAGGAACATGGAAGGGACAGACAGGGGTGCTGTCCTCTTTGCTTGAAGGTATAACTGGAAAGAATGTGTAACAAGAACAGAAGATCTACCCTTCCTGGTTGTAGCTGAATGTTGGTGATAGCTTGCTTTGTGGAGTTTTCACTGGATCTGCTACAGGGGAAGAATTACCATCATCCTATTCTGCAGGAAATGCAGACCACACCATCTCCTAGGAGGGCAATGAGAAATCTCAGTCCGAATTAAACAGGTTGTGGAAGTCGGCATGCTCATCCCCACCAATTCTCTCCTCTTAGTCCTGCCTTCCTTGGGAGAAAAACCCAGAGCTAAGTAAAACATTTTCCCAAAGTCTTTGTTGGGCCAAACGTGGTAAAAGCTATCGGGAAGTCCGGCAGGCCATAGTGACAGGCTGTGTGATAGGCCCCGGGTCTGGGGAAAGCGTCAAGCCCTTGCAGCACACCGGAGACGCTTCGGTACACATACTTGCACAATTTTCCTCTGAAATCGCACACATTTTCCAGGATTTAGTTACTGCCCTATAAAACAAGATTTGGTCTCTTCATTTTCAAAAGCTTTCTAATTCATAGCATTTGATAAAACTGTGTATTGTTACTTTCCTTTTCAGAAAGTAAATCGGGAGTGAGAGGAGGGAGGCTACAAAAACTGAACTTGCACTAGGAAGCCCCAGCGGCAATGTCGGAATAATCTGCCAGATGCTCAGGACCAAGCCTGGTCACTCTTTTTTCCTGAATAATCTGAGCTAGGGCCATTAGAGGTATTTCATAAAAAGTAACAAAAAAATTGCTATCACAACAAATCTTTTCTAATAATAGAGAGGCGCAAGACCTCAAAGGTTGTTTGGATTCTGGAGCTGGCAGATACCACATTTGGGAATCTAGTTGACCCAAATATACAAAATAACTAGAAAAAGTAATGGATTCGAATGGGGTCCAAAACAGAAGGTAGCCTAAGCTGTCCTATTGAGATCCTACGGTCCTGACATAACCGGTACTTTTAGAGAAGTCCACTTCCAAAACACATAGAGAATTGAACCCCACAGAAAAGTAGATTTTAATCACTAAAAAATGATTGCTAGACTTTTAGATTAAAAATTCCCTGATGCTGTCTCAGAGTAGCCCATTTGAGAGACAAGTGCTGGTACACTTTTGGCTCTCATAAGAAATAGCCCTTATACACAAAAAGTGTCAGATTGTGTTGCGTTACAATGACTTGAGTTACCTGTGATGTCCTGAGTGATATCAAAACAAATTCCAAAATGCTCAACATGGCTAATTATCAGGGAAATGCAAACCAAACTACAATGAAATATCATCTTACTCTAGTTAGAATGACTGTCATTATAAAGACAATAACAGATGCTGGAGACTATGTGGAGAAAGAAAACTCATACAATGTTGGCAAGAGTGTAAATTAGTGTGGCCACTAGGGAAAAACAATGTGGAGATTCTCAAAAACTAAAAATAGAACTATCACAGGATCCGGCAATCCCGCTACTGGGTATTTATCCAAATGAAAAGAAACCAATATATCAAAGAGAAAAATACTCCCCTATGATTATTGTAACATTATCATAACAGCAAAGATATAGAATCAACCTAAGTACCCATCAGCAGATGAATGGATAAAAGTACATGGTGTGTTTATACATATTTGTGTGTATATATATGTATATACACACACAATGAAGTACTATCCAGCCATAAAAAAAGAATGAAATAATGTAATATGCAGAAACATAGATGGAACTGGAGGTCATTGTGTTAAATGAAATAAGCCAGGCACAGAAAGACAGACATCACTCATTTGATGTGGGCTCTCATGGACGTGGAGAGTAGACAGATGCTAGAAGCTGGGAAGGGTGAGTAAGTGGGGAGGGGCTAAGAGAGGTAGGTTAGCAAATAGATAGATAAAACATGTACAGACCATTGTTCAATAGCAGAGCAGAGAGACTTAAGAACAATGTATTGTATATGTCACAGTGGCTAGAAGAGAGAGCTTATGCTGTTCCCCACACATAGAAATAATAAATACTCAAAGTGATAGAAATTTCACACACCATGATTCCATCATTTTTCATTCTATGCATGTAATGAAATACCACGGGTGCCTCATAAACATGTAAAATACAGTAGAACCTCTGTAATTTGACCACCAAGGCACTGTAACAAACTGGTCAACAGATGGAGGTGGTCATCATAATGAACTTCCACTGAGTACATGTGGTGCATGGCCAGTTTATTAAAAAACTTAGGTGGACTTATGGAGGTGGTCAGTGTAGGTAGGTGGTCAACTATGGGGCATCCACTGTATTACATATCAATGAAAAGGAGATATACCAATAAAAAGAACCCATACGATAAGATATGAATGGCATATTTAAGAATGTGCTGAACAGATCAGCTCTGAGGGCTGCATTGTATCCATGAGCAGGGAGTCTCTACAGTAGAACTCCTAGAGAGACACCCAGTCTCATTGCCAAAGGATCTGAATCCTGCTGAGGCAAAGATTTGCCTGATTTGCTGATGAAAGTTCTTGTACTGAATAATGGGATTCCATTTGGAAGGCTACAGCTATTTTCCAGTTTATTTCTACCCGCCTAGCAGAGGAAAGTATGGTAAGTGCACCCTGTGGGCTGAGCCAAGAGCAATACACGTCCCAGTGCAGGGTTCCTGGCCTCAGGGCAATGTCTGAATATGTGAAAGCCCCTGGGCCATCCTGATGATTGTGCAGCATGAATGAGCAGGCAAATCACCCCTTGATGCATAAATATATAAAAATATTCTGGTGTAAAAAGATGCGGTTGTGGAAGTACTTATGGAAGCTTCTAGGGAGAAGCACACCTGTAGTTGTCTACCAAGGGGACCGATTATGTCTCAGAGGGGAGCTGGAAAAGGCTGAGCAGATGCCCTGGTGTTCTGGAGCAGAACAGTTGGGTGCATCCAATGAGCTGGCACAGTGGTGTTCCATTCATGCCTTTCAGCTGGAAGCAATGGCATATACCCAACCAGAGGAGCTACTAGCTTGCTGACAGACAGTCCCCAAAACTGCCAAGAAAAATTAATGTCCAAAAATGGCACTGGGGCTCAGTGCCTGTAGCTCAGTGGTTAGGGTACCAGCCACATGCACTGGAACTGGTGGGTTTGAACCCGGCCCGGGCCTGCTGAACAACAATGATAACAACAACAACAACAAATAGTCAGGCATTGTGGCAGGCATCGGTAGTCCCAGCTATTTGGGAGGCTGAGGCAAGAGAATTGCTTATGCCCAAGAGTTTGAGGTTGCCATGAGCTGTGACACCATGGCACTCTAACAAGGGTGACATACTGAGACTCTGGTCTCAAAAAAAAAAAAAAAAAAAACAGCATTGGGAAGAATTTCATGAGGTCAAAGGCCATCACATTGCTGAAAATGGATAACATGGGACATTGTTCATGGCTTCTGGAATATTCCAATAGGTCTTTTCAGGTGCTTGGGGTGCCTTTATTATATTTCATAGGGAATACATTTAACCATAGCCAGTTTACCCCCACAAGATGAACAGCATATAGTGGACATATACCCCATCAGCCTCATAGGTTTAACTGAAAACTGGAATGGGCAGTTAAAACATTCATTCTGAAAGACAGAGAGCGTTAAGGATATTAATGATCAGAAGAGCTGGCCAGAAGGGGCAGAACCTTCTTTCCATACGTGAGGCCATAAAATACTTTATTACACCAAATAGTAGCAGAGGAGAGATTAAAGTAATGCTTGATACACAAACCACTTGTTAATATTACACCGAATAGTAATAGATAAACGTTTGCTTTATTACAATGTAATTTCCCAATCCTTCCCAGCAGAACCATCCCTTACCCTTACACCAACCATTTTCAATGACAGGAATAGTCAATAGAGTGTTCAGTAAATTCAGGATTTTCTTTCTGGCCTGGGGGCCCATATCCCAACTATGAAGGAACAGAATTTTATTGGCCCCAGGTCCCACATATCAATGTAAAGTTCAACCATTTATAGTATAGGAGGGTCATAGGGTTAGTCTCTTCTCTGCTCAGTACTCATAACTACACTACAAGAAATGGTACCTCCTTTTAAATTACTGGCGCACATGCTGTAAGGGAACAATAATGATCACATGTCCTGGGGACATCCTACTGTAGTGTATAAGTAGGTGGACTCATCTGGCTTGGGCTTCTAAAACACCCAGGAGTTTTCCTTAAAGCATCATAGCAATAAAGAGTAGCACAGAGCCCTTCCTGGATGGCGATCCTGGCCCTTTCCCAGAGCTGGTGCACAACACAATGTCCTATAAGGCTTTTTCTTCCCTTTGGGTAACAATAGTCTCTCCAGGTCCTTCTTTTCCTATTCTTAGCAATAGACAGAAAATCTGCAGAAGAAATAGATAACAAGTCCTCTCTTCCTCCAGGTAGTAAGGCAACACTCAGGTCAGTCTGAGCGAGGTCAGATCAAGTGACTTGCCTCCCTAATCTGGAACAGCCTCAGGAATACATATAATCAAGGCTAAAAGGAATGTAGTATGCTGAGCAGGAAGCTCCCTTTTCTGGGAACATGGTCAAATGCAACTTTCATCTAAACCACTTCATCTAATATCTGAAAAGAAAAGCTTTGTACGGTAGAAGAGACAAAGATTTCTGTCACAGCATTATTTCCCAATGCCTTATCTCCAGTGCACGCAGAAACTTAAGGCTGCTTCTCTCCGTGCCCTCATTATTTAGATGAGGCAGGAACCACTCTAGTGACCATTCCTGTCATTGGAAATGTTTGGTGTAAGGGTAAGGGATGGTTCTGCTGGGAAGGATTGGGAAATTACATTGTAATAAAGCAAACATTTACCTATTGCTATTTGGTGTAATATTAACAAGTGGTTTGTGTACTAAGCATTACTTTAATCTCCCCTCTGCTACTATTTGGTGTAATAAAGTATTTTACGGCCTCACATATGGAAATTAAAGAAATTGAAATGTAGACTGATGACCCCCCAGGATGAGAGGATATTTTTGGAGACTAGTTTAAAACCTCCAATTGATGTTAACTCCATGGAAACGGATTATCCTTAGAGAAACTATACATATAACCCAATTATCTCCAAAAACTTTTAGAAGATATACTTGACAGTTACTTAGAGGGAGACGTCTGCAATTGTTAAGCATCAAAAGACTTAGGCAGGATGCTGGTTAAGATTATCAAAGAGTCCCAAAACAAGTGCTGGCATGGATGTGGAGAGAAAGGAATACTTGTTCACTGTTGTTGGGACTGCAACTAGTCCAACCCCTATGGAAAATAGTGTGGAGATACCTCAAGGAACTAAAAGTAAACCTACCAGCAGTTTCACTACAAGGTATTTATCTGAAGGAATAAAAGACATTTTCTCATAAAGACACTGGCACTCAAATGTTTATAGTAGCACAATCCACAATTGCAAGGATGTGGAAACAACTCAAGTGTCCATTAATACATGTGTGGATTAATAAAACATGGTATGTGTAAACCATGGAGTACTACTCAACCATAAAAAAAATGGTGATCTAGTGTCTTTTGTAACAACGTAGATGGACCTGGAGGTGATTCATTGAAGTGAAGTATCACAAGAATGGACGAATAAACACCACATGTACTCAATACCAAATCAGAACTAGTTGATTAACAATTATATGCACATAGGGAAGTAAAGTCAATGGGAGTCAAGTAGGTAGTGGGGGGCGGAAGGGTTGGGTTAGTTCAACCTCAAGGGTATACTGCACACATCCTGGGTGAAGGGCATACTAATAACCTTCACTTGAAATATACAAAACAAACTATGTAACCAAAATGTGTGCACCCCTGTGATGTTCTGAAATTTAAGAAAAATAAATTTAAAAAAGAAAATCCACAGAAATTAAGAGGGTCTAATATGTCAACAAAACGTTTACTTACCTATTAAAAAAAGATTTAACATGCTTTGGGAAGAAGATAACTGTACTTTATTAGTAACAGAAATTCTGGTGGCTTGCTTTTTCCCATGTATAGAATACCGGGATATGTACCTGTCAGAGAAAATATCACAGAACATTTGAGGCATATGTATGTTTTTTAAAAATTAATTGGGAAAAAGAATTTAGCATTAGCTTTGTCCTGATGTTGGCTTCTCAGAAAATGACCATGGAACTCTTCTAGGAAGGAATGAAAGTAAGAAAAATGAAAAATGATGTGTTGAAGTGAGTGTTGAAATGAGTGACGTCAGCACCAGGTTAAGAGATCCACAAGTTGTCATGCAGGGATAAGACCTATAGGCTCCAAGGGCTCAAAGAATCAGTGGGAGGCACAGCCTGTGACTTCTGCGTGTCAAGGTGACTTGCGCACCTCGGCTGTCATCCGTGGAGTGAGACACACAAAGATATGAACTTGAAGTTTCTGAGTGAGAAGAAGATAGGTTGACGATGCTATAGCTTCTGAATTTCCTGTGTTGCATCCTGTCCTCAAGATAAACAATTGTAGGAGCAGATTAAAGCTTATTTGCGTCTTTAGAGTCTGCATGGCACCTTGAACCTGGAACTACAGCTGTAGTCATTTCTTTCCTTAGAAAGGAAGGAAAATAATTGTATATATTGGGAAATATCCCATTTAGTTCTCTATAATAATAGAACCAAAGTTTTCTAAATGTTATTTCCAAAATTGTATTTTTTTAAAACTGCATGGGCTAATACATGAAAAATGTTCTTTTCGTTTGTTCAAATTGCTTACTTTACTGCCACAAATTATGACTCATCAAATAGTAGCAAATAAAAAAGCCTCTTAATTATACAGACACACATATATATGTTTGAGTGCCTCCAAATATTTTTCCCCCTTACAGCTAGAATAAACATACCTAGACTCTATTAATGCTTTTAGAAAAACATCCAGACTCTTTAATACACCTTCTACTCATGATAAGACTAGGCTTACACCTTCTCTTTCAGTTCTCACTCAAAATGTTTGCTTAACTATCTATTAATCAATGGATATTATGTGTGTATATATTAAAGTACCTGTATTTCTAAAACAGGGTTTCTCTTGCCCCTCATTGTTTGCAATTCTTTCCATTGTCTACAATGACCCGCTTTCACCTTAAACCATCTTTACCCTCAATCACCTCAATTTTAAAAAATGCACTTTGTTCTAATAATTATTTAGGCTTTATCATGGCATGAATGAATTGTTCCCCAAGACCTTCTGCTTTTCTTTCATCTCACTTCAGGAAAATTAAGCAATTTTCTAATTACAGTAGCAATCCTATAGTTGACCACCTTCTTAAGTTGATCTAATATTCACAGACCAGACATGCACCACGTTTACATATCAGTAGAGTTGGTTCCTTAGTTGACCACTTCTTCCATAGGAAGACCAGTTTGCTACAGACCTTTGGGTGGTCAAGTTACTGAGGTTCTACTATATTTTGTTTTATTTTTTAAGTCTTTCTCCTAAGTACCTTGATAAAATAAAGTACCCAGATAGTCAGTTGTAGAATTCTGGTGAGTAGGCTGGTATGTCAATGTCCATATGTTAACATCTGAAGTTAAACACCCGTGTTATATGCCTTTATGAATATCAATCAGTCTTTCAGGGTCTTATCAATACAAAAGAACTGAGAAACCCAAGTTATTTTCATTCACAGACATAAGGACTACACCATGGGCACCGAAGTATTGCAGCTAGTGAGGCTGCCTTTTTAAAGTTATCTCCCTTTTATTGCAATAATCAGGCTTAATTTTTTTAAATTAATGAAATCTCTATAATCACAAGAATATTTTGTCTACAATGAGGTGATGAGAGAAAGGGAAAGAGGGAGGGGTGGGGGCTCACAGTGTGTGACACACCTTTTGGGGGGCAGGACACAATTATGAGAGGGACTTTACCTAAAAAAGGCAATCAATGTAATCTGGTTCATTGTACCCTCAACGAATCCTCAACAATAAAAAAAAAAAAAAGAAATTAAAGTTATTTTTATTCCATTACTCTAAAGTGAAACAGAACTTTACAGGTAGGTACACATAAATAAATGACTACAAATAAACAGAAAATTTAGTCATTGCTCCCAGGTGCAAGTGATACAGTGTCATCACTAATACCGTGGACTCTGGAATTGTAAATCTGGGTTTGTATTTTCGGTTTACCTTAATACCCTGTGACCATGTACCCTTAAACTCATATTTTGGGAGAAGTGGAGGAAGTGGGAGAGAGGGAAGGAAAAAAACCCACCTAATACGTAGGATGAATGCCGTTTGAGTGATGGGCGCACCTGCAGCCGTTACTCAAGCATTACAAAAGCAATCCATGTAACCAAAAACATTTGTACTCCTTTAATATTTTGAAATAACAAAAAAATGTGCTTCACTTTCCTGTGTATAAATGGGGAACAGTAACAATAACACCTTCATCATAGGTGTAAGTGAAATAATGCATGTTGAGAAAGGCGCCTAACTCGCGGACCACATCCAACAAATACTTAATCATATCATATTTTAAAGTCTCTTTTAATATAGGATAAACTATCTTTTAATGCTCAGTTTACTGAGGGCAGAAAATTATCTTGCAAATAAGGACCTCAGCAGTTCAGGGAAGCTTTGGGGTGTGGGCGACCAGGAGTTGTGCTCAGACGTGAAGGCACGTGAGAGGCACAGGCACTAGCATTGGCTTCCCGAGGCTGATCAGTCTAGGTCAGGGTCCCCGTCAGTGACCTAGTGACCTACTCTGTTCTAAGTTAAAGGTGTCCTGTAATGTCAATATGAGTATTTAAATATGCCGTCTGTGTGGGGACAGGCAAAAATGTTGCTCCAAGCTAGACCATTATTCTGTGTCACACTATAAACGACTTTACTCAAATAGCCAGATAGTAAATGGAATGTGACTAAAGAAATAGCTGAGTAATTATGTGTTAGATGTGCTGGACGTGTTCTTCTGCCATCAAAAGGAACAATAAGAAAGAGAAGAGCTGCCTGATTAAGTAATAGCAGTCATTCCTTCATCTAAGGGTAGCATCATTCTCTAAGTAGCCTCTGTTTCCCAAATGACGTCTCTCTAATGCCTCTCTTCACTACCATCTGAATGATCATCCTTAATACAAATTTGCCTATTTTTTCCCTTCCCTAAAATTTTTCTACATTTCCTTGTTTCTTAAAAATCACTATGGCCTTGATTCCCATGCTCTCTTGGCCCTGGGAGCCCTCTATGCCTCAATTAACATCTTCAAAGCATTCGTAAGCCAAAATCAATGCTGAACAGTTTGACTTGTCAGGTAGTCGGGATGCAACAACTTACCAGTGGTAGTCTTTACGGTGCCTTGCGGACATTGCTGTGTTTCCTCCTGAAACTAAAGTACCCCCTGCTACTTCCGTGAGTTTTCTCGGGCATCCTGGGTGCTCAGTTTGGGTATGGTGGTATTAGGGTGTGTCTTTTCCCACAGTCACATGCTTCTATTTGCCTAAATTGCAACCTGGTCCTGGTCCTAATTACAGACTAGGTTTTTCCAAACGCAATTCTGAAATGTGCTAGTGAATTTTATTCAGCTGTGTTTTTATTCTTTCTGATTTCTCTGCCCTGCCAACCTTTTCTTTTGTCTATTCACTTTCAGAACATCTACTTTATCTAAGTTCACCTCTGCTATCATCTCCTTGATTAACACTGACTGTCCTTTTCCTCTGCCAGACAGAGTTGACTTCTTCCTCTGTGTCTGCATTACACTGTGTACAGACTTCTATCATAGCCGAAGTGTTCATTTTATTTGAACTCTTTCTGTATGGCTTTTATTTTCCTCTAGGCTACAGATGCTTTTATTAAAGGGAAAAAACCCACCTAACCTGTTTTTATAGTTTTCGTTTTTTACAAAGAACCTGATAATTTAATAAATATCTGATGAATAAATAAAAGAAATACTGCACTTCAGTGTCTCATGAGCATTTACTAGAAGAGTTTAGAGAGAGGTGCTTTATAGCTATGATTCCAACTTTCAGAATTTCCATGAAGAACTTTTAAGGATTGCTTATAATTAACATCTTCAGTATTTTAACTACAACCTCTAAAGATCCTGAACTTCATTCCTTCATCTGTAAATACTGGCCTTATTTAAACATTAATTTTCTTATCACAACTGGTTTCACCTTAGATAAAAAGTTCCTCTCTTCTCAGGCTGCAGTTTTAGAACTTGCATAGAAAACCTTGTACATTTTGAGAAGCTTTAATTCAATGTTTGACAATTTGCCTATTTTAAAATATTTATTGGTTATACAGATTTAGCAATATATAAAATATGTATGTGACAAAATTGATTATCATGTGCTAATTTCTTAATGTGGATAAAGGTCTTGATTTTCCAAACAGTAGATTAAATACTTTTAAAAAACATTTTGATGATACATTGTTCTATAAAAAAAATTTGTTGGTGATGGCCCTTGTGAAGCACTTGCCACTTAGGGTTATGGCTAAGAAATGAGATCATATTCAACTTCTCTTCTAGTGTTACAGTTATTCAGCTGCCATATAA
>CAUYRH010114454.1:0-17022 GCA_963574655.1 Perodicticus potto | reverse complement strand
CTACTTGATCTGGATACACCTGATATTGAAATTGGAGAAAATATATTGTTATAAAGGGAAATTACAAACATGTTTCACTTATAGATGAGGATGCAATATTCTAAACAACATATTGGCAAGTTGAATTAAAAAATTAATATTTAAGTAATGTACTTGGTCAAAATTGACCAAATTACTGTTTTTCTATGAATGATTATACTGTGGTTAATATGTTAGCATAGCAGTATTCCCAGATAGTTTTTTGTTTGTTGGGAGATTGGGCTTTGGGGGGCGGGGGCGGGGGACCAGAGTTAAATTGCTTTCTCTGTTGTCTTGTGATTTTTTTTGCGGTGAAGTTTTAAGTTTTTGTGTGAGTAGTACTATTATACCTATCTTGAGTGTCTTGCTTGTACTGTATCACGTCTTACCTTTGTTTAATTCTTAATAAACTGTTCACTTGGGGTGGTGCCTGTGGCTCACCGAGTAGGGCGCCGGCCCCATATACCAAAGGTGGCGGGTTCAAACCCGGCCTCGGCCGAACTGCAAAAAAACAGAAAAAAAAAAAATAGCCGAGCGCTGTGGCAGGCGCCTGTAGTCCCAGCTACTCAGGAGGCTGAGGCAAGAGAATTGCCTAAGCCCAGGAGTTGAAGGTTGCTGTGAGCTGTGTGACGCCACGGCACTCTACCGAGGGCGATAAAGTGACACTCTGTCTCTAAAAAAAAAAAAAAAATGGGATTCAAAAAAATAAAAAATAAACTGTTCACTTGTTTAAAAAAAAAAAACACGTAGGTTAAAGAGCTAGTAATATGTAAGTCAGTCCTTGCTGCTACACTACCGTATGATGTTTCTGATGATAGATAACATTTGGCTTTTATTTGGTTTTCATCCCTAATAGAAAGTAGATGACTCACTATACCCCAGAATAATTAACAGTGTTTTCCCTTTACTGTCATTTCACATTTGCGGAGGCGATGGCAAAGGAAATTCTTGTGTTGTTTCTTTGGAGAGGAGAAAACAAAGATTTGGGTGATTTTAATTGCAGGCATTAGTAAGGAATGATGATTTGGTTATGATGAGATAGATGAGGCCAAATCATTAAGTTTTTTGGTTAAAAGAGAAATAAAAGAAGATGTTAAGGTTAGATAATAAATGTGTGAGCACTTAAGACAGAAAATGTAAATAAATAATTAACTAGAACCAAAGAACTTAACATGCAGGTACTTACGTAGACACTGAAATAGAAATTCTTAAGGGAAGTTACTGCATGTGTTTCCAGGAGAGTGGAGTACTTTACTGGTCTGGCATAGTCTGTTCAGTAGAACTTTCAGCAGTGTTAGAAATTTTCTCTATATTCACTGTCCATCCACATGCGGCTTTTGAATACTTGAAATGTAGCTAGTGAAACTGAGAAATTGATGTTTTAACTTTGTTTTGTTTAAATTAATTTAATTTTAAATAGCTTTATGTGGCCAGTACCTACTAAATCAGTGCAAATGTGGTGTGAGAAGAAAAAGGTGGAGTAGTATCAAAGCCAGAACCTGGCCAGGTGTGGTGGCTCACACCTGCAATCGTAGCACTCTGGAAAGCCAAGCAGAGTAGATGGCTTGAGCTCAGGAGTTGAAGACCAGCCTGAGCAAGAGTGAGACCCCATTTCTACTAAAAATACAAAAACTAGGTTCGGCCCTTGTAGCTCAGTGGTTAGGGTGCTGGCCACATGCACTGGGGCTGGTGGGGTTGAACCTGGCCAGCTTTTCCGAAACTTTAACAATGACAACAATAACAAAAAAATAGCCAGGCATTATGGCAGGCGCTTGTAGTCCCAGTTACTGGGAGGCTGAGTCAAGAGAACCACTTAAGCCCAAGAGTTTGAGGTTGTTGTGAGTTGTGACGCCATGGCACTCTACCAAGAGTGACATAGTAAGACTCTGTCTCAAAAAAAACAAAAAAGAAAAGAAAAACTAGCTGGGTGTTGTGGTGGGCATCGTCCTAGCTACTCAGGAGGCTAAGGCAAGAGGGTCGCTTAAGCCCAAGAGTTTGAGATTGCTGTAAGCTATGATGATGCCATAGAACTCTACCCAGCGTGACAGAGTGAGACTGTCTCAAAAATAAAATCAGAATCAACCAGTCAGGCCAGATAAATTTTTATGTTTCAGAAATGTATATATCTTGAGTTACTGGCAGCATCAGACAATAGGTGTGCATTATGCAATGAAACAGTTTATATTTTCTTGTTTTGTAACTGACATTTTTAATTATTATAGTAAAAAGTCTAGAAAAATGTAGCTCCAAAGCCGCGGTAGGACTTGCAGTAGGACTTGAAGAGCTTCGGTCAAGTCCTCTCCATTCAGTTCATCTGCTCTCTAAGGCTTTTTGAAACTATGGTGTTTGTTTCCACATTGTCTTGTTTTTACAGCATCTTTGATCACTTCTGTAGCAGTTGTCCAGAGAAAAAAGTTAAGCATAGTACCTCATATCTCTCTGGTATCAAGAACTAGTATTTACTATACTAGTTGCTTAATAGGTTTCATTATCTGAGCTTGGGAGCTATTGCCTCTGAGGCAACATGCTAGTCTCCATGTGAGTTTCCCTTCCTCTTTTTTAGGGTGACACTCTTCATATTGGTGAGGTTGCAGCAGTTAAGGGTAGAGATGATATGTACCTCGTTGATTTATAACTTGTATAAAGTTTAAATTAATTGACAGCAAACAAAGAATTAGAAAAACTAAGCATATTCACAGTCTGTATCTGTAAACCCATCCTGTTCATTGTTGAAAACTCTGTGACTGTATCAGTCTGCAGTTATTACTATGAACTTACCCATTCATGATTGATGCTAATTAGAGAACTCTAGCAAACTGGAGAATCCCCTTCCCTGTAGTAACAAGTATGCTCTTATATACACACAAGAAATGTTGTTATACAGAGAAACTTGATTATAAGAATTATTGCTTTGTTTTCTTCTGGGGTTCAGCAACATATTGTTTAGTGAGATTTAGTTTAATCATTTAGATTTAGTGTCCTAATATCTGTTCTCCATGTCTCCTAGAAGACTGTAACTACAGCTTCTATGATTACCACAAAGACACTACCTCTCGTCTTGAAAGCAGCAACTGCGACCATGCCTGCCTCTGTTGTGGGCCAGAGACCTACCATTGCTATGGTGACCGCCATCAACAGTCAGAAGGCTGTGCTCAGTACTGATGTGCAGAGCACACCAGTCAACCTCCAGACGTCTAGTAAGGTCACTGGGCCTGGGGCAGAGGCTGTCCAAATTGTGGCAAAAAACACAGTCACTCTGGTAAGCCAGCAGCTGCTTCTCATGTGTGCACACAGGAGAGGGTTCAGGATGTGCATTTGTAGAATATATCCATTTTAGGCTCCTGCTGGATTTCTCAGTTCCCATCATTTTTCTGGCATACCAAATTCCCCATCAGAGCTGACAAGGGAATGAGGGAATATGGCATGTCTACTATCTGCTCGGATAACTACAAAAGTGTCCTGAAACCAGGACCAAATTCCGTGGCATAATGTAAAGTCAAAGTATGACTTGATTTTAGAGGAAGGGTGTCCTTCATGGAGGACACCACATACTGTTTCGTTTATCTCTCTCTCCATCTTATTCGCAGTTATTCCTATGAAACTTGAGTGCTTAAACTCTCTTGTGCTATATTATTGCTTTGGAGAAAACTCCCTGGTAATTCTTTTAGTTCACTATCCTTTTAAATTGATTGTACCTTGAAAGTACTAGAGTTAGTTGTGGCACTTCAAAAATATTCCAGAAACTCAAAAATTCAGTGTTTAGTTCTAGCAGGATAAACAGTGATCTTTGGATTGTTCATGAGATTCCTAGGATTGACCATTTAGAAATGGTCTGATATAGCCATTCTGATATTCTCAGAATTTTGAGAGAAATATATCTAAATTTTGGTATAAAATTTCCTTCTTAAAATGTCAATTGGCTGGGTGTGGTAGCTCATGCCTATAATCCCAACACTTTGGGAGGCCAGGGCAGGAAGGACAGCTTGAGGCTAGGAGTTGGAGCCCAGCCTGGACAGCATAGGGGATAGGCATGGTGGTGCACGACTGTAGTCCCAGCTGAGGTGGGAGGATCCCTTTAGCCAAGGATTTTGTGGCCACAGTGAGCTACTAATTGTGCCTTTGTATTCTAACCCAGGAAGCAGAGCAAGACCTTGTCCCTAAAAAGAAAAATAAGGGGGAAAAAATGACAGCTGAAAGCTCTAGGTAGCATTTGAGTGATGACCAGCGATGAGTAAAACTAGAGAGCAATAAAGTGAAGCTTTGCCCTTTATCCAGGAATCCTTAAAGAAGCAACCAGATTACTCAGCCGAGTGCTGAGCGTTAGAAAATTCTCTCCTGGAATAAAGATATTCATGTTAGATAAAGCTTTTGTATCAGAAAAAGCCAGGCAACAAGTTTTACTTGATACTGCTTTGGATCTACTCTTGACTTGTAAAATATGTAAATACAAGAATTTTTGAGTGTCAAAGGAAATTGCCTAGCATTACTGAGCCTGCTGTGTTCTACATTAGTTATGTGAGGTAACAGGACTGTGGTTGGTTTATTTTGTAGGCTAAAGCATACACGTGAGAGAGTAAAAAAGTATCGATTCAGGTGGCTAACTCTACAATAAAAGCTTATAGAAAATATTATCTGATCCAAAAAATAATGATGCTGAAAATACTTTAGCATGCCTAGCTTTGATATTGGACAATAGTTGTTCTCTTTGTTTTATTTATTTTTTCCCATTTTTTAGCAGGTTCAAGCAACACCTCCTCAGCCCATCAAAGTACCGCAGTTTATCCCCCCTCCTAGACTTACTCCACGTCCAAACTTTCTTCCACAGGTGAGTAAATCAGTGACAAGCCCAGTGATGGGTTAGGTGGGAGAGAAATCCTTAGCAGTGGGCGATGTCTGTGTCCCAGGGAGTAGGGTGCCAGTCCCATATACTGGAGGTGATAGGTTCAAGCCCAGCCCCGGCCAAAATCTGCAACGACAGCAAAAAAAAAGAAAGAAAGAAAGAAAGAAATCCTTAGCGGCTCTTTCTAAGCAGACTGTAATGGGGCTTGTCAATTCAGCCGTATTCAGATCCCACTTAGCTAAAAATTCTGACTGCAGATTTCTGTACCATGAAGAAGCTTATTTTATCATCACTTATTAACACTGAGTAAAGGTAGCAGCGAGAGATGAAGGAAAAGGATATTTTCCTAAATTTGAAACAATATACCACCATTATAAACTTCATAATACTAACTTATTGAAAGAATTTAACCAAAACCTGCCTGGCATTGGAGAAAGAATACAGTTATCACTTTTTATTTCTTTGCTATCTGCCAAAAAGAGTAGGGAAAGAAACGACAGCCAACCCTACTGTAGAAACCATTCCATTCTACTCTGGAAAGTGATGACATTGAGCATCATACTTAAATGCAAAGCCTTACTTGCCAAAGTTTAGACTACGGATCTGTATAGATTTTTTTTACCTAGGTCCCAGCAGCTCTCCTTGCCCATATTTCCCTGAGAGTTCTTTAGCAATGAGGCTGACCCTCAGCATTCACATGGCAGAATGTCAAGATTACCCAAGTATGGACATTGAAGGGTATTGATTTGCTTGGTAGAAAGAATGAGAGTTCCTATCTGAGGCCCAAAGTTTTAGGCAAAGAGAGAAGAGAAAGGAATTTTGTGCTCAGTGGTATAGATGATTTCCAGATAGCCTCTGGGGAGGGAATGGGCAATGCTGACATGAGATAAGATGATTCCAGTTATTTATCAGATAAATCCTTAATAAATGCCTCAGATAGCAAACACTATACTAAGCCCTGGGGCTATGACAGTTTTCAAGACCTTTCTCTGCCCTCACAGCACTTCAGACTCATACGCAGCCAATTACATGATCTGCTATGGGAAGTATAGGTAGTCTGAGAACGCTGGGAGGGACACCTGCCCATTTTAAAGCAGATTAGAGAAGGGTTTTTCAAGGGTTCCTTGAAGATTAGACATTCAGTCTGACCTGAAATCCTAGTAGAATTGACCTGACAAAGTTCTGGAGGAAGAATAAAAATGCCCTAGTCAGAGGGCAGAGCATGTGTGGAGAGGTGTTTGTAAGTTTTAAGGAACTACGGGAGATTTTCTCTGGCTGAGCATAGAGGCCATGGGGCTCGTGCAGGCTAGAGTTAGAGGTGAGACTGGAGAAGCCCGTTGGAGCCAGAGCCAGTGGAATCTTGTGGGCTGTATGGGAATCGGGGGCCAGTGGGGATCAGGGGAGCAGTGGAGATCCATTTAGAGCAGCAGTTCTCAACCTGTGGGTTGCGACCCCTTGTAACAATGAAAATACATCCTGCATATCAGATATTTACATTACGACTCATAACCGTAGCAAAATTACAGTTATGAAGTAGCAACGAAAATAATTTTATGGTTGGGGGTCACCACAACATGAGGAACTGTGTTAAAGGGTCATGGCATTAGAAGGCATTAGGAAGGTTGAGAACCACTGATTTAGAGCGTTTACAAACAAGTAGTTGATGTGCTCAGATGTGTTTTAGAAAATTCCCTCTTGCCACTGTGCAGCAAATAAATTGGACATGGTCAAGACTGGGCAAGAGAGACAGGACGTTGTTACTGATGATACTGATGTTCAGAGAATCTTGTACATTGGAGGTACTGTGCTAGGAACTTCACACGTGTCATCCAGTTTAATCTTCTAAACCATATGAAAGTAGGTATCACTCTTTTTAGGATAAAGAATCTAAGTTTTAGTCCATGTTTTCTAACTATGGGTCATGACCCATTTCTAGGCTGCAAAATCAATTTAGTGAATTATAACCAATTTTTTAAAATAAAAGGAATAGAGCTCAGCACCCGTAGCACAGTGGTTAGGGTGACGGCCACATGCACTGAGGCTGGTGGCTTCAAGCCTGGTCCGGGCCTGCTAAACAACAATGACAACTGCAACCAAAAAATAGCCGGGCTCTGCGGCAGGCGCCTGCAGTCCCAGTTACTTGGGAGGCTGAGGCAAAAGAATCGCTTAAGCCCAAGAGTTGGAGGTTGCTGTGAGCTGTGACACCATGACACTCTACCGAGGACAAAATAGTGAGACTCTGTCTCAAAAAAAAAAAAAAAGAATAGAATAAAATACGAAAGAGGACATAGCACGCATGTACTTTATTTCATGACGGTTTGTCTTATAGAGATGTAAATATATGTATGTGCATACTGATCACAATGTAAAACGTATTTCCTGCTATGGGTCAGTAGCACCCACTACAGGGTTGTTTTAGTTTCAGCTAAACATTCAGACCCATAAAACTTTCATAGGCCGCACTTGGCACTAGTCTACTTGGAGTGTATAGGACAGAAACCGCAGTTTGTTGGCAAGATGGCATCAGACGTTTTTGTTCAGTGGGCTGCACACCAGCTCATATAGCTGTCTTACAGTAACTCAGGTGCAAGGAAATAAGGTCTTTATCAAGGACAGTGGGAGAGCTGCCCTAACATAAAAACCTCATGTCACAGAAACCAATATATCCTTGCAACAATTCCATAGGAATGACTTTCATGGTCCCCAAAATGAACATGCCCCAGTTAGAAGAGTCACCCTACTTAGGGGTCTGGCTAAAAAAGCCCAAAAAGCATAGTGTCCTATCAACTACTTGTAGTTCTCCCCATCCATATTAAGTTTAGCTAAATAAACTGCAGGAGTCATTTTTATCATAAGCAGTGTTGTCTGATAACATAGTTGACATTCTTATCAGGGTTCTAGAGGAGAGCTAGAGAGTTAACTAAAGGTCATATTCTCATGCATAAGGGGAAAGGATGTTGTCCACAGGGTCACAGTTTTAAAGGTTTGAAAAGTACTGGCTTAGGAGATCAGGTATGTTGCCTGAGGTTACACAGTAAGTTATAAAACCAGGACTTGAACCGAGGCAAAGCTGACTTCATGTTTTTAGCCACAATTTTGTGTCCCTGTTTCAGTATGTCAAACGTTAGCTAGGGTAATGGCAATGAGGATAGAAAGAAGGGCAGATTTAAGAACTATTTAGGGGCTCGGCACCCACAGCTCAGTGGTTAGGGCGCCAGTCACATACACCAGGGGTTGGTGGCTTCAAACCTGGCCTGGGCCTGCTAAACAATAATGACGACAACAACAGCAACAACAACAACAACAAATAGCCTGTATTCCCAGCTACTTGGGAGGCTCATGAGATAAGAGAATTGCTTAAGTCCAAGAGTTTGAAGTTGCTGTGAGCTGTGATGCCTACAGCACTCTACCAAGAGTGACAAAGTGAGACTTTGTCCCCAAAAAAAAAAAAAAAAGTTTAGGAAGTAGAAGTGGAATAGAAAGTGTCAAGAATGATTCTGAATTTTATTGAGTAAAGGCCATTTGTAGGGAAAAAAGAAGGCTAGAGGAAGAAATTGAGTTTTCGACATGCTGATTTTGAATTTCTTGTGAGATACTCAAGATGTCTAACAAGCAGTTTAATATGACTCTGAAGTTCAGGAAATGTCTCTGGTCCTGAGATAAAACTGTGAGAGTCCTTAGTACACAGATGGCAAGTGATGCTATAAGATGGGTGAAAGCTCCCAGAAAGAGTGAAGATTAGGAAGAAAAGGAATGCCAGGAAAAAATCCTGAGAAATATATATAGGGTTGGGCAGAGGAAGATTAAGCTCACAAAGGAGACTAAGAGAAGGAGTGGGCCGGGTGCGGTGGCTCACGACTATAATCCTAGCATTCTGGGAGGCAGTTGGATAGCTTGAGCTTACAAGTTGGATAGCTTAACCTCAGCCTGAGCAAAAGCCAGACCCCATCTCTACTAAAAATAGGAAGAAGAAAAAAAGAAACCGAGGCAAGATATTGCTGTGAGCTATGATGCTACAGCACTCTACCCAGGGCAACAGCTTGAGACTCTGTCTCAAAAAAAAAAAACAGAGAAGAAGAAGTGGCCAAGAATAGGGAGTTAGAGGACCTTCTAGAAATGGGAGCAAACTGAAGCCCATGGATATAAAGAAATCTAGAGTGGGAAATAAGTTACTATACTGGGCACAGGTTCTGGGTGGTATCTGTCTCTGACTTAGGCCTTTGCCCTCAGCCTGAAGAGGTAGCATGGTGTATGAGAGGGAGCTGAGGATTTGGAACAAAAGTACTGTGTTCGAGGGTGGTATTTGGAATCTCTTAAGAGCTAATGAGTTCTTTATAAGATTGTATGTCCTGAGGTCTATGGAATTAATAACCCAAAATGAACATCAGTAAATGTTTGTGTTAAATGTCATTTCACGCCTTTGGTAAGGAAGATTTGGCAATGTTTTAGACTAATAGGACTTGAGCAGTTTCTTTAAGTAATACAATATTTATTCTCTCTTTCCCCTATAGGTTCGACCTAAGCCTGTGGCCCAGAATAACATTCCTATTGCCCCAGCACCTCCTCCCATGCTTGCAGCTCCTCAGCTTATCCAGAGGCCCGTCATGCTGACCAAGTTCACTCCCACAACCCTTCCCACATCCCAGAATTCCATTCACCCCGTTCGTGTCGTCAATGGGCAGACCGCAACCATAGCCAAAACGTTCCCCATGGCCCAGCTCACCAGCATTGTGATAGCTACTCCAGGGACCAGACTCGCTGGACCTCAAACTGTACAGCTTAGCAAGCCAAGCCTTGAAAAACAGGTACAGACAGAGTATGTACCTGCTCTGGGCAGTAGCCTTGCCATTGTGTCATGTGGCTGCTGGGCTGTCCCTAAATACATCTTCTCAGCACCTTTGTCAATAACCTGTGATTTACAATGTCATAATTCATCCACATGCAAAAGGGCCTCTCCTACTGAAGAAAGTTGTGGGTCGCTTTTCCCACCATTCCCTTACAGAGTTCAGATTCCTGTGTGAATGCACGCCCCCTGCTGGTGCTCATGCAGAAATTCACAGATGGGCGCTGCTGCCCTCAGGCAGGAAGCACAGATGAGGCAGTAAAGAGAAAACGCCATGTTAGTTTAGGCCCAGTAAGAATCCAGGAGTAGAGAAAGCTATGAAAACCAGGAAGAATAAACCAAAGAAGGAAAGGGACTTCATTTCACATATTTTCTTTGAATATTACAGATAATGAGAAGCCACAACAAAAATAAAAAGAAAATTTCCAAAAAGCATTCTTTTAACTTCAAAGAACACAAACAAATATTTTAGCTGAAGCAGTGAAACCTTTCATTTATGTTTTCAGAAGTCATATTTTCCCTAAAGGCTAGAGAAATACAGGTAACCTCCAAAAGTATTTAAAGCTTTTACAGCAGAAAGACTTCTAAAAACAACAGAAAGGATATATAGGCAGTCACCTTATCCTGTTTTGGGGGTGGGGGGAGTGTTAAAAAAGAATTTTGCCAAAATTTAACCTGAGAAAGCTGATTGAAAATAATTATATAAAGAATTTTGCAAAGAAAAACATCCTCTTTCAAGAAAATTGCTTTAAAAAGTCATTGACTTATTTCTGATTGCTCAGGCTTACTTCTCATTCATCTGAAAATAGTCTCTGGTGATCCTGAATCTTCTGCTTCAGAGTGGCAGACCAGGATTCAGAGAGGCTGTTCAGATGGTGGAGAATGAAAAGGTTTCTTGCTTCTTGGCCTTCTTGAACAGAGGAACCTTATGTATAGATCACAAAGCCTTAAACCTAGATAGCTCATAAACCCAGCAGACCTTGCACTCAAAGAATCCAGGTACTGAAATCTTTTCTCTCAGAAAACACGAGAGAGAATACATCTCTAATCCTGGGGATCCTGCTCAAACCCCAAATGGTGTTTTGAGGAACTTTCAGAAATAAATTATTTATACATGTTTTAGGTCAGAAATTTTCAAACTTGTGGTAACAGGACTTTAGTATTAAAATACTCAAAGTCAGGCTCGGCGCCCATAGCACAGTGGTTATAGCTATGCCAGCCACGTATACTGAAGGTGGCAGGTTCAAACCTGGCCTGGGCCAGCTAAACAACAATGATAACTGCAACAAGAAAATAATCAGGCATTGTGGCGAGTGCCTGTTATCCCAGCTACTTGGGAGGCCGCAGCAAGAGAATTGCTTAAGCCCAAGAGTTTGAGGTTGCTGTGAGCTGTGACACCACTGCACTCTACCAAGGGCAGCATAGTGAGACTCTGTCTCAAAAAAAAAAATAATAATAATACTCAAGGGCTCAAGCTAGGAGTTTGGATAGAGACACAGTTGTCTTGTGCTGGCTCTTAAAATACCTCTGAGAAGCCTTAGTGCTCCACAGAATGTGCTTTCACAGCTCAATTTCAGGTTTCTAAGTATTATTTATTTTTTTCCTCTGTTGATAAAGGTATTTTTAGCAGACAGAAATTATTTCAGTTTCATTTTATTTTATATTTCTTTTTTTCTCATTAAAAGGAATACATGTTAATTTTTAAAACAAATTCAAAACGTTATAAAAATACAGTTTATAGAAAGTACTCTCCTCATAATCTAAAGAAGAGAGCAAACTTTCCCATAATTTCGTTGTAAGTTTACCCCTAAGAGTTAATTGCTATTAACAGTTTAGATTATGTTCCTACAGACATTTTCTATGCATACGCTAAAACATTTTAAAGCAAAAAACAAAATCAAACTATGTTATTTTGTAATGAGCATCTTTTCTTGGCCTTTATGTTGAAAGAGCTTTTTATATCACAAAAAGATATCTATGGCCAGGCATGGTGACTCACACCTGTAATCCTAACACTCTGGGAGACTGAGGTGAGTGGATTGCTTGAGCTCAGGAGTTTAAGACCAACATAAGCAAAAACAAGACCCTGTCTCTACTAAAAATAGAAAAACTAGCCGAGCATTGTGATGATGGCCTATAGTCTTAGCTACTCCGGAGGCTGAGGCAGGAGGATCACTTGAGTCCAGAAGTTTAAGGTTGCTTTTGCTGTGAACTATGATATGGTAAATTCCATGGTTTCTCTTCTTAGTCAAATAAGGAAATTCAGCCATTGCTATTTTAGTTTGGCAGGAGTCCTGGCACAAGTCTTATAGGTTACTAAGCACAATCAGCAGGGATTCTCTTTAGATTACATTGTCAGGGTGGTGCCTGTGGCTCAGTGAGTAGGGGGCCGGCCCTATGTACCAAGGGTGATGGGTTTGAACCCGGCCCAACCAAACTGCAACAAGAAACAGCCGGGCATTGTGGTGGGCGCATGTTGTCCCAGCTGCTTGGGGTGCCGAGGCAAGAGAATCACCTAAGCCCAAGACCTGGAGGTTTCTGTGAGCTGTGACACTCTTCAGATCTTTCTACTATCTTTCTTTTCTGTTTTTTTTTTTTTTTGGTTGCAGCTGTCATTGTTGTTTGGCAGGCCCAGGCTGGATTCGAACCCGCCAGCTCAGGTGTACGTGGCTGGTGCCTTAGCCCGTTGAGCCACAGGCGCCGAGCCTTTCTTTTCTGTTTTCTGTTTCATTTTCAATATCATATTTATAACCATTAAGAGATCTCATAAATGTGCTGAGAGTGAAGCAATGTAACATATGTAGCTGTGGATTACCTGTTCAGAGTTAATCAAACTTGTGTTAAACATTGTCTATATGACTAGGCTAGACGGGTGCCTTTCTGATGTTTCTTTTAGGTGATAACATTATTCATTTAATAAAAATATGTTGATAAAGTGCCAACTGCTGTGCTGAATGTGGTGTCTGTATGCCTGGGTGGGTAAACCAAAGCCTACCTATACCCTTGTGGAGCTCAGTTTCTGAAGCTCTACCTCCAGGGAAGGAAATAAGGCAAATTTTATAGTTCCAATAGCTCCCATGTTGGCATAGAAGGGAAAAGGCAGTGCCAGTTACAACAACAGTGGTCTAACTTCTTCCCCAGGCAGGCATAACCAACTTCCTTATCCACCCTAGATAAGAGATTTTATCCCTTACTAGAAGCCACATTACATCGTGGCTCTGAGAAAATGAGTGATAGTTTAAAGAGCTTTGAGGCTAAAGACATATTTTAAGACAGAAAAGTAAATAAAGCCAGACAAACTTATGTTAAAGCCCTTACATCCCCTCCTTTTGTATCCTTGTCGTTTCCAGCGCTCTGAAATGGGGCTACTACCTGTTGATTATGAAATGAGCTAGTGTTTAATGTTTACTAGATTATGCCTGATGAAGTTATTTCTCAGGATTTATGTTCATTTCTTCACCATCCCACCCCACACTGTGTAACAGAGACCTTTATGTGTGTCTTCAAGCCTGAGCTGCTGAAAATAAATCCAAAGTTCTGTGGAGAAAAATTGCCAGATTGCCACTCAGACCCCAGCTTCCACATATGTTTTCATAGGAACCTGCACAATAGCCTCTAAAAAGAATACTTACAAGAATATTATCCAGTGTATTATCCTCAACTTACGGTTTCCTTGCTTAGTAAACCTGAGCTCATGACCTCCCCTCCCCTATTTTAATACTGTTGCTATAGTAGGGAAAATAGATGCAAGTAACCAAACAGTGGATTTTGCTTTGCCTTCAATCCAAGTTGATTAACTTAAGTTAAAGAAATTATTTGGACATTTGTTATTTGCATGTGCCTGACTTTGATTTTCCCAGAAGCAGAATTAGAAATTCAGGGTGTAATTGATTAACTTAGCCCTAGATTTGTTCAGAGTTTTTGTGTTCTATCCTTTATAATAGCAAAACAACAGGAGTTGCAAGTTCAAATAGTCTTGGGTGCAAAAGAGCAAATGTAAATGAGTAAAGCAGAGTAGGAGTGAACAAGTGAACTTTTTGTTTTTCTACTTTCAATGGGAATGTGCATATAAGAGAGATCCTACTTGCATTCTTAACTCTTCTTTAAAATAATAAGAAAAGCATGATAATAATTGACATTAGAAAGCGGAAGAGACTATGGTAAAGTGCAAAGTAATATGCACCATCTTCAATGAAACAGCTGCTTCTTGGAAATAAATGCTTTTTATCATGTGGAGACTTTTTTCAAGAAAAGCCCGAAATCCAGATGCTTTGAAAAGTTGCCTAGTTGTTAAAATATTGGTAACTGTTTAAACACCATGCAGGCAAAAAGTAACATATGTAGGGCAACTTCAAGTCTGGATAATGGTTTTTAATCTCTGATAAAGACCAAACTTTTGAACAAAGTTTATTAGCTCTTTTGTTTAACCTATTTTTTTGTTTTTTCTTTTTTGAGACAGAGCCTCAAGCTGTCACCCTAGATAGAGTGCTGTGGCATCACAGCTCACAGCAACCTCCAATTCCTGGGCTCAAGCAAGTCTCCTGCCTCCACCTACCAAGTAACTGGGACTACAGGCGCCCGCCACAACGCCTGGCCATTTTTTGGTTGCAGCCACCATTTTTGTTTGGTGGGCCCAGGCTGGATTCGAACACGCCACCTCAGGTGTACATGGCTGGCACCTTAGCCTGTTGAGCCACAGGCGCTGAGCCTAACCTATTTTTTTTTTTTAATGGAGGTGAAATTTATATCACATAAAGTTAACAAGTTTAAAGTGAACAGTTCAGCGGCATTTAGTACATGTGCTAACCACCAGCTCTGTTTCCTTTTATAGTCTTTTCCTTCTCATTTTGGGGTTTCATTACTGAATGAATGAAACCCCAAAATGAAACCAGTATCCATTAAGCAGTTGTTTTATGTTCACCCCGCCCCTGGCAATCACCATACTGTTTTGTCTCTGTAGATACAGCTGTTCTGGATTTTTCATATATTAATAAATAGATTCATATGTGTGACCTTTTATGTCTGGCTTCTTTCACTTACCATAATGTTTTTGAGATTCATCCATACTGCAGCCTGTGTCAGTGCTTCCTTTTTCATGGCCTAGTAATAATCCATTGCATGTACTTACCACAGTTTGTTTACTCATTTATCTTCTGATAGGCATAGAAAAATGTGGACCTAGTTTGTTTCCATTTTTTTGTCTATTATGAATAGTACTGATACGAACATTCATGCACAAGCATTTCCTATGAGTATTTGTTTTCATTTCTTTAAAGAGTGAAATTGCTAGGTCATATAGTGATTCTGTTCAGCTATTTGAAGAACTGCTAAACTGTTTTCCCCAGTGGCTAAATTATTTTTCATTCCCAACAGCATTGTGTGAGCATTCCATTTTCTTCCCTTCCCTTCCTTGCCAACAGTTATTTTCCTTACTTGTTTTGCTTATAGCCATCCGAATGGGTGTAAAGTAGTATGGCATTGTGATTTTGATTTGCATTTCTCCAATGATGTTGAGTATCTTTTCTTTGGCTTGTTGTCCCTTTGTGTATCTGTGGAGAAAGGTCTGTTCAAATTCTTAGCCAGTTTTTGAGTGGAGAGCATTCTTTATATAATCTGGATACTGTTCCCTTATCAGATGTATGATTGCATTATGTGCAAACTATTTGCACATAGTTGCAGTGATTTGCAACTATTCCATAGGTTGTCTTTTCACTTTCTTGATACTGTCCTTTGATGCACAGGTGATTTTTGTCTTGATCTTGACCCTACAACTTTGTTAAATTTGTTTATGGTCTCTGGTAGGTCTTTGGCACATTCTTTGAGGTTTTCTGTACGTTGGTTTTCATATTGTCTACATAAAGAGACAGTTTTACGTGTTCCTTTTCCACTCTGGGTGCCTTTTGTTTCCTTTTCTTGCCCAATTGCTTTGGCTAAAACTTCCACTTCAATGTTGAATAGCAGAGGAGAAAGGGAACGTCTTTGTCTTGTTGCTGTTTTCAAGGGTAAAACTTAACGATATTTTACCATTGAGTATGTTAGTTGTGGTTTTTCATGTATGTTCTTTATAAAGGTGAGGCGGTTCCCTTCTATTTTAAGTTTTCTGAGTACTTCTATTATGAATGTTAGACTTCGCAAAAATAAGAAATGTTTATATACATGGGGGACAGAGCAAGACTCTGTCTCTAAAAAAAAAAACAAAAAAATAAATAAAAACATAGTGAGTTAATTATTACAGGTAAGCTAATTAATATATCCATCTCCTTGCCTCGTGTGTGTGGGGGCGTAGGGAGTTGGATTTTGACAAATACTTTTTCTGCACCAATTGAGATGGATGACGTGGGTTTTTTCCTCCCCCTGGTTCAATGTGGTATATTCCACTGATATTCATTGAAGCTTTCTTTCATTCCTAGAGTGAATCCAGCTATGTTGTGGTCTATCATTCATTTAGTATGCTGTCGGATTTTGTTTGCTGGTATTTTTTGAGGATTTTTGCATCTACATTCATAAGGGACATTGATTGTTCTTTAATATTCTATTCTTTTGGTATCAGAGTAATCGTGGCCTCATAGAATGAGTTAAGATCCTGTATTTTAGAAGAGTTTAAGAAGGATTGATGCTAGTCCTTTCAGTGTTTTATTGAATTCACTAATAAAGCCATCTGTTCCTATGCCTTTTCTTTTTGGAGAGGACTTTTATTAATGTTTCAATCTCTTCAGTTGTGACTCTGCTGAGATTTTCTGTTTCTTCTTGAGCCTACATTGGTAATGTGTATGTTTCTAGGAATTTGTCCATTTCATCTGTGTTATGTAGTTTGTTAGTATACGGTTGATCAGTATATTTTCTTACACTCCTTTTTATTTCTGTAAGATTGGTGGTAATGTCCTGCTTACGTTGTTAATTTTTGTTATTTGTATCCTCTCTCTCTTTTCCTTATTCGGTCTAAACCAAAGGTTTGTCAATTCTGTTGATATTTTTAAAGAATCAACTTTTGGTTTTGTTGATTCTGTTGTTTCTCTATCATTTATCTCCATCCTTTTTTTGTTTTCTTCTTTCTGCTAACTTTAGATTTAGATCTTCTTTTTCTGTTTCTTTTTTTTTTTTTTTTTTTTGTAGAGACAGAGTCTCACTTTATCACCCTCGGTAGAGTGCCATGGCGTCACACAGCTCACGGCAACCTCCAGCTCCTGGGCTTAGGCGATTCTCTTGACTCAGCCTCCCGAGTAGCTGGGACTACAGGCGCCCGCCACAATGCCAGGCTTTTTTTGTTGCAGTTTGGCTGGGGCTGGGTTTGAATCCGCCACCCTCGGTATATGGGGCCGGC
>CAUYRH010114453.1:0-40273 GCA_963574655.1 Perodicticus potto | reverse complement strand
CTCAAGCATCACAGCTCACAGCAACCTCCAATTCCTGGGCTCAAGCGAGTCTCCTGCCTCTGCCTCCCAAGTAGCTGGGACTACAGGCACCTGCCACAACCCCCGGCCATTTTTTGGTTGCAGCCGTCATTGTTGTTTGGCAGGCCCGGGCTGGATTCAAACCCGCTAGCTCAGGTGTACGTGGCTGACGCCTTAGCCCGTTGAGCCACAGGCGCTGAGCCAGATTATTGTTAAGGTTAAAAGATTCTGTGTATTAAAATCATTCTGTCTGTGATAAACCACTCTCCAAATCTTATTTTTAATGTCCCTAAAATTTTTCAGTGGTGCCAAGCTACCTGTAGGATCCTTACAGGACCAAAACAATTCTTAGGGAAGATTAAACTTGGGGCAGGGAGCAGATAAGGAGAAATAGGCCTGGGAAAATCAATATAGAGATTGCCACAGTAATCGAAGTGTCAGATGGTCGTTCTAAATGGGGGAGTAAAGAGTGGAAATCAGGGAAGAAACAGAAAGGATTTGGATAATTAAGCACCAAAGAGGACTTTGAGGTTTCAGCACCACAAGAATAACAGTTAGCAAAGAGAGAGAAAGAAGTGTCTGGTTCTGTAGACACACATATATTTATGAAAAAATCTGAAGAATTATAAGATCTTACAGTAGACTCCAATATGTTGTTTGAGAAAATTCTGCTTTAGAGAATCAAAGCCTTAATCAATGGAACTTGTTTATTTTGGAGGTGGGTGGGTACAAGTGAAAAGAGAAAAATTATATTTTGTAGTGGCTTCTTTATGCTGGCTATTCACCGCCCTGCATCATCTTGCTTAATTCTCACAATAACCTGCAGACATGAACTCTGTATACATTTTCCAGATGAGGAAACTGAGTTTGGCAAAGTTGGGTAACTTCCCTAAGCTCAGCACCTCCAAAGTGTTAGGGAAGACTTAAGGGGGCTGCGTGGGTAGCACCCCGAACAGGTATCTCTACAGGCTGTTCTTTGCCATAACCAAGCTGGGTGTGAAAGATCTGGACATTCACATTTTTATAAAGAGGCCCAAACTTGGAACTGCACAGAAACAAAAAGAATTGTCTAGACATTATCTGCCAACAAGTTAATAGAAGGTAATCGTGAAGTTTCGGTTCCTTTCTGGACTCATTCACTAGCCAAGTGATCTCTGGTAATTCCCTTCACCCACTGACTGCAACCCACAGAAGACACGTTTTTGCATTATGATTCTGTATACACACATTTACACTCCTCTGTGATTTACTCTGATATTTGTTAAAATAGCATAATCTATTTCTTTTATTCTACTGCTGTGTGGGACCTATTTAGTCCCCAGGGATCCCACCGTTTAGAAAACATTCCATTTCCTCCTTTTAATAAAGAAGAAAAAAACACCACTACCTTCTTGGATAAAAAAGTAATATTATTTTCCCAAGTGTGCTCTGTGGGAGGCTCCTTGTTTTTTTGTGGCTTGGGAGGTTCTTACCATACACTGTTCAAAGAAAATGTTTAAATTGGTATATTAAAGGCTTTCAGTTTCTATACAGTAAGAAACTTATTTATTGGAAATTTATTTGACCATAAAGTCCCACTACTCACATACCTATTCAGATAAGATGAGCATTTGGGGAAATGCAGGGGGGTGGGGAATGAAGTGAGCTCATTTTGAAAATAGTAAAACCTTAAGCACTATTGTTATGGCAGTCTATCATCATCTCAGAGAAAATATTTCAGATCTTGAGATTTTCTTAGAATTTGAATGCAAGTATTTCTAGCTCATAGCAACCTCAACCTCTTGGGCTCAGGCAGATCCTTTTGCCTCAGCTTCCCAAGTATCTGGGACTACGGGTAATTTTCTATTTTTTGTAGAGATGGGGTCTCACTCTTGCTCAGGCTGGTCTTGAACTCCTGAGCTCAAGCAATCCACCTGCCTCGGCCTCCCAGAGTGCTGCAGTTACAGGCCTGAGCCACTGCATCAGGCCTGAATGCCAGTATTTCTGGGATCATTTTGGTGCTGGGAAAGTAGAGTTCTTTCTATTCCATTTGCCTCTTCACCAACTATAGTATTATAAGATTCCTACAGGGTGTGAAATACTGGAGACATTTAATTTCAGAATTTCCCTGGCAGCCAAAAGGTTTGAGAGTTATTTAAGCTTAAAAGAAACATATGTCACATGAGCGAAATATCATGGTTTTTAAAGAAATGCCATTTGTGTCACTTCTGTTGGCAAATATTCCTTGGTGCTGAGAATGCAAACTGTCAAATCGCATACAAATCTATACTGCCAAAATAAAAGCCAAACAAGGCATGGCAACAAAATATAATTGTTTTAAGTTAATTAAATAAGTAATTGAGCAAATAAATTCTGCAGTCCAGATAAACAGCATTTCTGATGTAGAATCTACTGCAGGCACTGAAGAAGAATGCCTGTGCTCTTGAGTCTCAGCCACCAAGAACCACATGGTACCTAATTGTACATCCACCCTGCCCAGCTCTTGGAGTGGTCAATTCATAGACCACAATGCTCTCCTGCTATCCTCAGGATAAAGATGTCATACTAAACCCTCCCTGGGACAACCCTGCTTATTTCTCTGGCTTCCATTCTTACTTCTCCTTTTCTACCACCTTTTTAAAAATTTATGAATAAAAATTACATATACTTATCATATACAATATGATGTCTTTTTTTTTTTGAGACAGAGTCTCACTTTGTCACCCTCAATAGAGTACAGTGGCATCACACTCACAGCAACCACAAACTCTTGGGCTTAAGCATTCCTCTTGCCTCAGCTTCCCAAGTAGCTAGAAAGATAGGCACCCACCACAACACCAGCTATTTTTTAGAGATGGGGTCTTGCTCTTGCTCAGGCTGGTCTCAAACTCATGAACTCAAGCAATCCACCTGCCTCAGCCTTCCAGCATGCCAGGATTATAGGCGTGAGCCACTGCATCTGACCCAGACATAATATTAACATATCCCTCAATCTCAAGGAAAATGGCAATCTGGTGGGGGAGCAGGCAACCACGAACAGGTGATCCAAACAGTGTGCTAAGTTTGGCCATAAAGATAAGTCCTGATGGATGGGAACATAGAAAATGAGACCCAAGTCCAGAGGGATGGAAGCAATAAATTTAGGGAAGTTTCTTGAAGGATATTAAGCCCAGAGATGAGCCCAATGTGCTAGCTAAGAGGGAAGGAAAAGGAAGAGTGCCAAAAGCACTTCACGAATCTGCACAGAGATGAACAGCAGTTCAGTGCTGTTAAAGCATTAAGTGGGAGAAAAGGAAATTAAAAATAGAACTTGCGTATGATCCAGCAATCCCACTACTGGGAAAGGAAAGGAAATCAATATGTCAAAGAAGTATCTGCACTCCTATATTTATTGCAAAATTATTCACAATAGCCAAGAAGTAGAATCAACCAAAATGTCCATCAGTGGATGAATAGACAAAGAAAATGTGATGTAAATACACAATGAAACACTATTCATCCTTTAAAAAGAAGGAAATCCTGTCATTTGTGGCAACAGCAATGAGCCTGGAGGACATAATGTTAAGTGAAATAAGCCAGGCTGAAAGACAAGTGATAGTAGATTTTTTTTTTCAGTTTTTGGCTGGGGCTGGGTTTGAACCCGCCACCTCCGGCATATGGGGCTGGCGCCCTACTCCTTTGAGAGTAGATTTTGCTGTAAAGTGAGGATGTCAGGTGATGCAGATGTTAATCCTGTTGACTGAGCCATTCCATGAGTACTGGTCACATCTGGCAGACTTTCAAATTAAACGTCTTGAGAAGGTCTTACCATTGCTGGCTTACATCCTGTACCTGAGAAGAGAATCTTACCTGGTGTTCCTCACTTGTTCCTCAACAAGTACCTTTGTTGAGGTACTAATTAACCTATAACTGACACTGAAAAGAACATGTATTTGTTTCTGAATCGTTTACTGACCATCTTGCAGGTACCATGTTTTAGCCTATATGTTGGTACCTGCAGCCAATGATTGTAATCTTTCTCATAGAAGCCTTTCAGCTTGTAGCAGATTCTGGAACATACCCAACATTGTGTGTGTGTGTGTCTTCCCAGGTCTATTTTCACATTTGGCTTCCAAGAAACAGCTATCAAAGTATTTCTGCCTCAACAGCCTTAATTTCAGTCCACACCACAATGTATATATATTTTAAGACATCATATTGAGGCCAGGAGTGTTGGCTGACACCTGTAATCCTAGCACTCTGGGAGGCTGGGGTGGGTGGATTGCCCAGACCTCATCTCTAAAACTAGCCAAGCAGTGTGGCGGGTGCCTATAGTCCCAGCTACTTGGGAGGCTGAAGCAAGAGAATCGCCAAAGCCCAAGTGTTTGAGGTTGCTGTGAGGTATGATGCCACGGCACTCTCCCCAGGGTGACAAAGTGAAACTTTGTCTCAAAAACAAAACAAAACAAAACAAAAAATAATATGTCTGGTTTATCTTTGGGTCTCCTGCAGGTGACAGTACATACTATATACTTAACAAATGTTTGAATGTTACTTTTATACAGAGATAGTGTAACTTCCTTTTTGGGTTAACATACTCAAGACCATTTACAGTGTGTCCCAAAAGTTGCCCATAAAGTTGCACTATAAAGAAAAATAGGAAATCGTAGCTAAATGTAATTTTATTTACAAAATATCCATTACAAAATTATAAAATATTTACAAAATTTTCTTTATGTGTTGGTCACCTCTTCATGAAATATTGTAATGAATATTTTGTAAATAAAGATGCATTTAGCTACAATTTTCCATTTTCCTGTGTGGTGGGACTTCATGGGCAACTTTGGGGACACACTATAGTATCCTGTAATAGGTGTCATGTTGGAGGTATTATCAAAGTACTTTGTTGGGCGGCACCTGTGGCTCAAGGAGTAGGGTGCCAGCCCCATATGCTGGAGGTGGTGGGTTCCAACTCAGCCCCAGCCAAAAACTGAAAAAAAAAAAAAAGAGAAAAACATTATTAGGCGACGCCTGTGGCTCAAAATAGTAGGGCGCCAGCCCCATATGCAGAAGGTGGCAGGTTCAAACCTGGCCCCTGCCAAAATCTGCAAAAAAAAAAAAAAAAAAGATGGAGAGAAAAAAAAAGGGCAGCACCTGTGGCTCAGTGAGTAGGGCGCTGTCCCCATATACTGAGGTTGGCAGGTTCAAACCCGGATCTGGCCAAACTGCAACAAACAAAATAGCTGGGCATTGTGGCGGAAGCCTGTGGTCCCAGCTACTTGTGAAGCTGAGGCAAGAGAATCGCCTAAGCCCAAGAGCTGGAGGTTGCTGTGAGCTATCACACCACAGCACTCTACTGAGGGCGACATAGTGAGACTCTTTCTTAACAACAACAAAAAAAAAGTAATTGAAATTCAGGTGAGATCAAAGGCTGTAAGTGCAAGTAATAATTTAATTGAACTGGTTGGCAATAAAAGAAGGTTGTAAGTAAATTTGAAGTCAAATAAACCTGACTTAGAAACACAGTTTTATCTATATGATCTTGAGCAAATTATCATTATTATTATTACTATTAATATTATTACTTTTTGGCCGGGGCCAAGTTTGAACCCACCACCTCCGGTATATGGAGCTGGTGCCCTACTCCTTTGAGACACAGGCGCTGCCCAATCTTGATCAAATTATTAACCTCTCTGAGTTTTATTGCTCTTATCTGTACCGGGGTATAAAAATCATTCCTACCTAATTAAGATTGCCATGAGTATGAAATGAGATAATACAAGCTTAGTACAATACCAGGCACAAAATAAGCACTCAATCACTGGTAACATTATTTTAATGTTATAACCAGATATCGAAAGATACATTATAATGAGCAAACCTGAGAAGAGATTAGAGGAGAAATTTAAGAGAATGGAGTTGTGTCAGCACTAACAGAAGTATGGATGCCAGAACACATGTGGTTTATTCAGGAGGAAGTGACCATAGACGAAGCTGGCATTCAATTCAATCTGACTATCTGGCAACCAAAACCAAAACTGACATTTAAAGGACGCATGGCATGGTCTGCTGGAAAGGATGTTGGATTTTAAGAATAAAGAGATTCATCTCCCAGTACGAACTCAACCATTATATAATTCCACTGGTAAGCTCCACTGAGCTTCCAGTTTCTTTAGCTGTAATAGAAGGATGTTGAAATATAGCAGTGATGACTGACCATTACCCTCAGACCCAGAAAAGTTATTACCAATAAATTTCTCCTTTTATAAATTGGGATAGAGCCTTAGTATCCTTCTCAATGATTTCCCAAGTCCATATACCCAAATGACTAAAACTAGGTCAGGTAAAACCTATTTGCCATTTCTGAACTAGCATTTGTTATTTTTTTTAAGCTCCACTAAACAAAATCAGATTTCTTAGGTAACTGAAAATCTTGTGGTGTGCTGAAATATTCATTGAATTTTTCATTGCCTTAGAAATCCACATTGACATGTAGAGCCTATATAGACCTTATGTTAAAGCCTACTAAGATAAGTTATGTATGTACCATAAAGTGACTATGAATTCAGTTAATGTTGAAAAAGTTACTCATGTATCCTCAAAATTTAACCTGATTTGGGGTTTTATTTTATTACAGATCTGAAAATTCATCTCCAGACCACTGATTATGGCAACTTCTTGGCTAATCAAACAAATCCTCTTACCGTTTCCAAAATTGACACTGAGATGAGAAAAAGGTTATGCAGAGAATTTGACTATTTCCGGAATCATTCCTTGGAGCCCCTCAGCACATTTTTCACCTACATGACGTAAGTGATAATAAAAAGTCCTAATAAGCCCCAAGGCAGTTGTACAAATGACCCCTAACAGTTACAGGTAGGGTAGTCAGCCAGAGTGAGACCTGCAATTTTTCCATTGTTTTTAAGTTTGAAAACATTTAACTTTTAGCAACTAATAAGCTCAGAGAGACATACTTTCACATTATAAAATAGATTTTATTTGTAAACATGATTATGTAGGTAGTAAGTAGCCTCCATCTAAAGCAATATTTTCAGTTTTCACTTCAAAAAATATGTGGTACTGATTCTTAAGGTGTTTTTTTTTTTTTTATAAGAGGAAGGGCTTTATTCACCAGCCAGGAGCTTACAGCACAGAAGAATTACAAATGGCCATGCTCGATTCTTAAGGTGTTAATACTAAAGGTAAATATTATGTGACATTTTTGGATGCCTTGTGAGGGTGGGGTTGAAATAGCACAAATTATTCTTATGGCTAAGTCTCCCTCTCTTAATTCAGTAACAGTGTAAGTGGCCCCTGTCAAAGTTGTATGTATTTTATTTTTATCCATCACCAGTGGTTCTAAGCTCCTTATTCTAAAAAATGTTTCAAATCCCACATAATAATACATTGTATTTTATTATACCTATTAATAAATTGTATTTAGTGCTCAAATGAGCCGTATGGAATAGCTTTGTGTCTCTCCGGGTCTCCTAGCTGACAGTAGATGATCTGTGCGCTATGTAGAGAAAGTGTAGATACATAGTAAAAGTTAGGAGACTAGGTCCAAACCCTAGAGTGGGGCCTGGCACCCAGGCAATCAATACATTTCTGGAAAGACGCTAACAGTGAAGAAAATGCTGGGTTGTATAAGCCAAAAATTAATCAAAAAGGGAACAAAAGAACAGAATTTCTTGTCAAATGCTGTGCTCAGCCCTAAAGATAGGAAATTAGAGAAGTGTGTACATTGGGATGTGAGAAATCAGGGTTTTGGAGGATGACTTGGAATTTTTAGAAGCAGGTTCCAGAAACTAAGAGAAAGGCTGGACAAAGTAGGTGGCAGAGGGCCTTCTAAAAGCACAGTTTTGGCCTCAATCGATTTGCTTGCATTTAGTCACTTGGAAAATGATGATGTGGTCCCAAGGACCAGGGAGCGAAAAGAATCAGCTTCTCTGACCAGGGGCTCCCTCAAGCCTTTTGTTCCTTCTACCATCCTTCCATTTCTTCATCATCCATTCTTCCATTCTACAAATAACAATCGTTCTGCCTTTGAGTCCAGGGAACGAGAGAATGGAACTAACAATTTCCTAATGTATCTGCTGCCCTGTACAAAGTTAAATGGATCCCAACTGCTACACATGTCATTAAATTAGGGGAAAATAACATACCAGTTAGCAAGCATTCTTACACTATAGCTGATGATGTTTCTTGGAATATAAAAATGGAATGTGGCAGCCAGAAAACATGCCATGGCCTTTGGCACAAAGGAAAATGATTGTGAACTTTTTATTATTGTTTGTGGGCCAGGCCAGAAGTGAACAAAGTCCTTCTGTTTGGGATTTCATATCACATCATGCCATTGGAGGGCAAACTCTACTGAAGGAATCTCTTTAAGAAAAAAAGAAAAATGATTAAGAGGCACGATTGTAATCTTTCAAGGGTTTGGAAAAAGATAAAATAAAAAATACTGCTCTGTTCTACATGTGCCTTTCTTCCCCACCCAGTTCCTTTCCCAATAGTAACTACTTCTCAGTTTCCTAGGTGTGAACCTGCACACACTCCCGCCTCCCCCGCGTTTCACTTATGCAAGTGGAATCATTCCTTGTATACTTTTTTCTCAAGTAATATTTCTTAGAAATGTCCTGTGAATGCCATTCTTTTAAAATAATAGCACAGTTTGTGTTTTTCAGGTGTCACCTCTCCATTTATCAGTTGAGTGACAAATGAAAACTTTTTTTTATTATAATAGATCTTGTAATTAGCTTATTCGTATGCAGATCTTGAATTTCTAAGCTCAATTTTTAGCAGTGCAAGTGGTAAGTCAATGGAATGTGTACATTTTTTATTTTGGTAAATATTGCTAAGTTTTTGTTAACAAAGGTAGCACCAATTTACATCTCTTCAAAGCAGATTATAAAAGAGCCTATATCCTTACACTGTTACCAAGACTGAATATTCTCTTCTTAATATTTCCTAGCCCAATAAGTTTAAAAAACAGTATCTCTTTGCTTTGCTTTACATTTCTTTATAAGCAAAATTGATTATTTCATTGTTGTTATTTAAGTATATTCACCACTTGATCAAATGACCTGTTTTTTTAATTGGAGTTGTTGGCATTTTTAATTGGTTTGTAAGAGCTCTTTGTAGAATCAGAAAGTTAGCCCTTCATAGTATATGTCACAAAACTATTTTCTTGGTTTAACATAATTTAATTACTTTTTCTATTCTTTTTGTGGAAAAATTGAACACTTTTTAACATAGCAAGATTGTGGGCAGCACCTGTGGCTCAGTGGGTAGGGTGCCGGCCCCATATACCAAGGGTGGCAGGTTCAAACCCGGCCCTGGCCAAACTGCGACAAAAAATGGTTGTGGCGGGCACCTGTAGTCTCAGCTACTCGGGAGGCTGAGGCAAGAGAATCGCCTAAGCCCAGGAGCTGGAAGTTGCTGTGAGCTGTGACGCCACAGTACTCTACTGAGGGCGACAAAGTGAGACTCTGTCTCTAAAAAATGAATGTCTGAGCTCCACGCCCGCGCTGCCCAGCATGACCGATGCGCTGATGCCCACACCGCCCTCCCCCCAACCGCTGGAGAAGGAGAGCAAGGACACTTTCGGAAGGGTTGTGACCTCCTTGAACAAACTGGCCGGAGCAAACTGCAGAATCAGAGAGCAGATCCTGAAAGCCGTGCGGATGAGGACGGGTGCTGAAAACCTTCTGAAAGTAGCCACCAACCAGAAAGTGCGGGAGCAAGTGCGGCTAGAGCTGAGCTTGGTCAACCCCGACCTGCAGATGCTCAAGGAGCAGCTGGAGGGGCTGAACATCTCGGCGGGCGTCTGTCAGAGCACAGAGGTGGCATTTACCATTCCCCTGATTCCTCTTGGACTGAAGGAAACAAAAGATGGACTTCTCAGTCGTCCTCAAGGATTTTACCCTGGAGCATTACAGCGAAGGCAGCTATTTATGTGAGGATGAAATTGCGGATCTCAGGGATCTGAGACAAGCTTGTCGGACGCCCAGCCAGGACGAGGCCAGGGTTGAACTGCTCATGACCGACTTCCTCCAGCGGGGCTTTGTGGAGAGCCGCTTCTTTCCAACCCTGCGGCAGATGGGCCTCTTGTTCACCTGGTATGACTCCCTCACTGGGGTTCCAGTCAGCCAGCAGAACTTGCTTCTAGAGAAGGCCAGGGTCCTCTTCAATATCGGTGCCCTGTACACCCAGATCAGGACCCGGTGCAATCAGAAGACCCAAGCTGGGCTGGAGAGCGCCATGGATGCCTTCCAGAGAGCTGCAGGTGTTTTAAACTATCTGAAAGAGACGGTTGCCCATACCCCAAGTTACGACATGAGCCCCACCATGCTCAGTGTGCTCATCAAAATGATGCTGGCACAGCCCAAGAAAGCGTGTTTGAGAAAATCAGCCTTCGTGGGATCCGGAATGAATCCTTCCCTCTGGTGAAGGTGGCACAGGAAGCTGCAAGGGTGGGAGAGGTCTACCAGCAGCTGCACACCACCATGAGCCAGGAGCCTGCCAGGTAGTAGTGGCCCATTACTTCACTGCCACTCTCCTCATTGACCACCAGTTGAAGCCAGGTGCGGAAGAGGACCACCAGGAGAAGCGCCTGTCCCAGCTCTATGACCACATGCCAGAGGGGCTGACGCCCTGGGCCACGCTGAAGCACGATCAGCAGCTCCGACATCTGGGCAAGTCCCACCTATGCACAGCCATTGCCCTTCATGAGGAGTCTCTGCTGGGGGGCAGCCTGTGCAAGAAGCCGCGCAGCATCGGGTGCTGCGGGACGTGCTCCCCGCGGCCCACCAGTGCTCCCGGCTCAAGTACGCGCAGACCGGGAGGACAACGACCTTCGCAGCCTGCCCGACACTCCCAGTGTTGTGTCTAAAACTGAGCAAGAGGTTGGAATTATATTGCCTCAGTTCTCCAAGGTGACAGTAACAGACTTCTTCCAGAAGCTGGGCCCCTGATCTGTGTTCTCAGCCAGCGAGAGGTGGACACCTCCTCAAAGCATTCACTTCACTGCAGAAGAAGGGGACCTGGGGTTCACCTTGAGAGGGAATGCCCCAGTCCAGGTCCACTTCTTGGGCCCTTACTGCTCTGCCACGCTGGCAGGAGCCAAGGAGGGAGATTACATTGTTTCCATTGGAGGCGTGGATTGCAAGTGGCTGAAGGTGAGCGAGGTTATGAAACTGCTAAAGAGCTTTGGCGAGGATGAGATCGAGATGAAGGTTGTGAGCCTCCTGGACTCCACGTTGTCCATGGTGACCACTGGCCCTGCCGTGGGCACAAGGTAAGTGTGCCATGTACTCGGTGGGGATGCAGAAAACTTACTCCATGATCTGCTTGGCCATTGAGGACAATGATAAAATTGACAAAACCAAGAGAATCACCAAGACGCTTTCCTTCCTGAACTGGGGCACCAGCAGGAACAGGCAGCACCTTGCGTCTCCCTTCAGTTGGGGTCTCCAGGCCTTAGATCAAGAAGCAGCTCCCCTCCCCTTTCAGCCTTCTCGACCCTGACAGTTCTCTATACTAATGTGAGGAAACAAAAATGTTCCATTAATGGTGCTGATGGGGCCTTAAAAACTTGTGCCATAATGGAAAATATCTAAATGTTCTCAAATCTCACTTTTTTATGGTATAAATATGCATTTCATGGGGTTTGGATGAATGAACTTAACAAGTGATACTCCTCAAAGGAAAAGAAATTTTCCTTAGGAATGTCACTATTGCTGCAAATTATTTATTATGTAAAGTATTATAAATAGGATAGAGTTGATATGTTAATATGGCTTTTTTTAATGGTTAGAGTTATGGCTTTTAGTTAATATGGCTATTTTTAATGGTTAGAGTTACGGCTTTTAGTCACTATCAGAGTTAAATTGGGGTTATGCATATTAGGACTGTTTGTGATTGTTTCCAGGTTTGGGTAATAATCATTTCTTAGTCTAGAATTCAAATTGACCCCTGAATTAAGGCAGTTCAGAGGACTATAATGGTAGAATTAGAATCTCTAAAAACTGTTCCAAAGAGCTGCTTCCAAATAGGAATTATTTAACCTACAACAAGAAGATATTACTATTAATATCTATATGATATCCATACTATTTCTAGATAATGTCTAGTGCCAAATTTGTCTTTAAAAGAAAAACAACTTTAGGAGCAGCTTTTCCTCTAGTTTTTGTCATTTAAAACTTGCTAACACAGTGTCTGTGTTAGATGAAGATCCTGTCTACAGGTAGATAGTATACTGTTCAATACTCAAAACATCATTTTGTTTAAGTAAGAGGTATATAATTGTATTACTTTAAGTTGGGTAATAAAGGAGTTTTACATTTTGTAAGGTAAAAATGTAAATGATTCAACTTTAAAGTTCTGTTTGACTTTCTTTTCTTTTCTTTTCTTTTTTTTTTTTTTTTTTTACAGTTTTTGGCCAGGGCTGGGTTTGAACTCACCACCTCTGGCATATGGGGCTGGCACCCTACTCCTTTGAGCCACAGGTGCCGCCCCTGTTTGACTTTCTTTTTCTTTTCTTTTTTTTTTTTTTTTTTGAGACAGAGCCTCAAGCTGTCACCCTGGGAGTGCTATGGCCTCACAGCTCACAGCAACCTCCAACTCCTGAGCTCAAGAGAGTTTCCTGCCTCCACCTCCCAAGTAGCTGGGACTACAGGTGCCCACCACAATGCCTGGCCATTTTTTTGTTGCAGCCATCATTGTTGTTTGGTGGGCCTAGGCTGGATTCGAACCCGCCAGCTCAGGTGTACGTGGCTGGCACCTTAGCCCATTGAGCCACAGGCGCCGAGCCCTGTTTGACTTTCTTAAGCGACATTCTTACCAACTGATTTCTCTTGTTATATGTTGGATGACACTGTGACTCTAGTTAAGATTTGCTGTTGACATAGTATAAGTTATATAGCTAAAAAAAACAGCCTTGAAATCAGATTTTGAGAATTAACAATTTAAGTATTTTTTATTGTGCAATATCTTAAGGGAAGCAACCACCTTTGGGAAAGTGTATCCACTGCTCCTAGGGCCATGTTTGTATAAATATTTAAATAAACACATTCACTCACCTGGAAAAAAAAATTTAAAAAATAGCAAGATTGTATCATGAATATTGAGCATTTTTAATTAGTATTTTCATATTTTGGCTTCTAGTTATTTTACTATACCCTGCTCTGAAAGACCTTCTTCACTCCAAATACATAAATAAGTTCACTTGTCTTTTCTTCTTTCATTTGTTGCTACTAATATTGTTTTATATTTTACATTTAAGATTTTGGTCCATCCAAGAGTTTATTTTGGTGTAAAGAATGAGACTAGAGAAATTATTTTTCCCAGTAACTCTCCAGTTGTTCCTGCACCATTTCTATAAATAAACACATAGAAGAAATGGCCATTGTTGCAGGAAGGAAGGAATTGTTGATATACCGAGGGATGTGGTTAATGCCAACGTTCCTCGTTTGCCATAACCTGTCCTCCTATCAGCACTATGGGTTAGGATTATTCTCCCCATCTTACTTTTAGGCAAGACACAGATGCTGACATTTCCTAAGAATTTGCAATTATACCAAATATCCAGTTAAGCAGGAATGAAGATTAGATATGAATTTGGATCCGACTCAGTCCAGGGACTTTGAAAAGTTTTCCAAGAAGGGCTATCATTGTTGCTGAGCCTGGAAATGGGATAGAATTTGACAATGTGCTAGAAGGCTCAGCATCTGGGATTGAAGGATGTAAATGGGAAGGGCACCACGTACATGAGTAATAGGTCATCTTGGGTGTAATGGGATGTGTGGAAAGGGAAGGAGAGAAGTAGAAAAGGAGAATGGAGAACCAAACTGAAGCCAGATTATAGAAAGACTTCAATGCCAGAAAAAGAGGCTCAGATTTATCACATCGGAGTATTTTTCAAGTGTATGTTTGTTTTCTTTGTTTTGTAGGTATTTTTTCTTAAAAATAAAAATATTAAAGAGAAACTCAAAATGTAAAAGAGATGAAAGAAGAGGCCAGTTTTGTTCATTGAATTCTTTCCCCCTCCCCATAATGGTTAACATGAATTAGAAAGTGCTTGGGCTTTGGACTGAGGTGTATCCAAGCTCATAACTAACCTTCAGCACAAGAGAAAGGCTTTGCAAGCATTGATGTCTCCAGTAAAAATGGATAATTTTAATATAATTTAGTTTCTATAATATGCAAAAGTGGATAATAATGGAGACATTAAGGATTCCCAAGCAGAAGGACAAAATGACTCTACTTGTGTTGAAATAGAAATGATAATCAAAATACTAGGCAACACTTACAGAGTATCATGAGCCAAGGGCTCCTAGCTTGTAAAGCTAAGGGCTTCACCAACATTATCTCATTTAATCCTCTAGGCATGTCCCACTCAATTCTTTTTTTTTTTGCAGTGACAGAGCCCTCGGTAGAGTGCCATAGCATCACACAGCTCACAGCAACCTCCAACTCCCAGGCTTAGGCAATACTCTTGCCTCAGCCTCCCAAGTAGCTGGGACTATAGGCGCCAGCCATCATGCCCGGCTCTTTTTCTGTTTTGCGATTCTGCCGAGGCCGGGTTTGAACGCGCCACCTTCGGTATATGGGACCGGCGCCCTACTCTATGAGCCCCAGGTGCCACCCTCCCCCTCAATTCTTATCACCATTCTAAGGATGAGGGAACTAAACCTTAAGTGAAATAATTTGCCCAGATCACAGATGTAACAAGGGGAGGAGTCACAATTTGAAATAAATGTTAGCAATACTCTTTATTTTTATTTTATTGTTGGGGATTCATTGAGGGTAAAGAACCAGGTTACACTGATTCCATTTGTTAGGTAAAGTCCCTCTGATAATTGTGTCCCACCAACAGTACTCTTTGTAAAATTGTTTTGCTTAGATTTTAACTGAGTTTAGAACATCTGACCATGGTGATAACAGAGGGTAGCCTGAATTTAACGGAGTCAGAAAGCTGCCAGATTTTGTACTTTGAGCTTGGGAGACAAATCTCACATAAAGGAAATTTTCCCAAAATACACTGGAACATACTCCAGTTCTAAGATTGACTGCGAGTCATTTAGTCAGTGGTTTCTCTTACATGAAGATCCTATTGATTTCCTACTCATAGGATCTTAGAACTGGAAGGAGCCTTAGCATTAACTGAGCAAGCATCCTTATTTCACAGAAAACTGCCATGATAAAATGTATTGTTTGAAACTTCAAATATTTCTAGTCATTAGCAAAGTTTCAAAATTGTATACAAGGAGACAGACAGTCACAAAGCCCTGGAGAGAATGTTAATACGAAATTGGAATTGGAAAGTATTACTATTGTTACCAAAAGAATACATTTTAGTTTATCTATTCTTCCTATTTGTTCTATACTGTTTGGATTAGTTATTTTAGTATCTCTGGTACATGCATAATAAGCATTGTATATTTGTTGAATCAATATATAATCCTGTGTATAACAATACCTTACACAGAGCTAGAAAGATATTTTCTGGGAACTCTATATTTTATATAGCACTGGAAAATTAGTTACTTATTAACCAATATGTTAGGGGCATAAACTGAATGTCACATGCAGATACATTTTGTGAGGCCAGCTCAGGGTTTAAAAAAACAACATTTTAAAACTACATTTGTCAGGTCTTGCATTCTTCAGCTTGCCACAGTCGCCAACACTCCCTATCATCCTACGTGCCTCATATATTTAGGCGATTTATCAGACTCTGAAGATTATTTACTCTGACCTAGATGTTTTACCTGTGTCTCTATACAAGAGCTCTGCAAAACAGGTATTTATTTTTATATTTTCTCTATTTTTTAATTAGAGAAACTAAAGGTCAATAAATTCGTGAATTTTTCAAAGTCACTAGGGTAAGAGATCTGAAAGAGACTCCATTCTAGTCCATCAGTCTGAAGAGCTAATGATCTTCCCATCGTCCTAGTAAACGAAGCAAGCAAATCTGAAGTATCTGTGGATCTTCAAAAATTATGCATGTTCCTGATCTCTACCTACTTCAGGGGATTCTGATCGAGTTGACCATTGAGTGGGGCCCAGCTGTACTTTGAAAGGCATCTAGGTTATTCTGATGTGCATCCCTGATTTAAAATGTTTCCTCATGGTGTCTCAGCTTTACCACTTGGAAGTCGCATTCACAAATACTTTCATGAGTTTCTCTCAACTGTTATCTACACAGACAGCATTAACTCCCTGTCAGAGACCAGATAGTTCCACTGCACCAGCGCCTGGGTCTTCTAAATGTCAATCTATGGTTTGTTTCATAGTATTACATGACTTGCCAGCCCTGGCAGCATCCAGCTGCTTTCTGGAGAGCTTAGAGATTTATTACAATAATAAAAGGTGTATAAATTGGAAAGCTGTCCCACAGTTCTAAAGCCATTTTTCTTATTTCTCCTCCAGAATATTTTCCAAGGTCAAGTGTCTCTCAAGCACATATTATTTTCTATCAAATAGGATTTCTGTCTGTCCAGGGAAACATTATAGAAATGATTGAATCAACTCTAATAGAGTAAGTCTAAGTTGATGTAATAGATATAATTTTAAGCATTGAACATTTTATGTGATATAATTACTATACAAGTGAAACTTGTTTTGAAAGTCTGGAATGGATATTTTTAAATACTTAATAGCAGAAAGATCTGGAGGTTTTTGTATACTATAATTATACACAGTGTGTGAAACAAAGGAGTGAATCTAATAGCATTTTTAATGAAGAGAATAGAAGAGACGGTTTAATATAGGTCTGAGTTGTTTTACTTTTCCTTTCTTTCTATCCAACACTTTCCAGCAGCATTTCAACTCCTCTCTTTTGAAATTAGACATCTTTGAAAAATAACTCTCAAATGTTCAAAGTATCCTACCTCAGGGGATATAAAATTTCTGAGTATAGGATGACCAAGGAGATACAATGTTCAGTACTTACACAGTAATGTGCAATCTTAGGTTGCAGACCTAAGAGTCACCTAAGATTACTGACAACCTGAGGCTAAGTACCATATGGTGAAGAAATTTTTAAAAATTCATTCATAATGGCCAATCCAAGTTTTTGGCTATCCCAGTGATGCATTATAAACCACCTGCAGGCTTTGCCTTGTGCTACACATGAAGATGTTATGCCCGTTAGTTTATTCTGAGAAGTTAAGGATAGATGACTTTCAGAGTTGAAACCAGAAAAGTCCTCAGCAACCCAGATAAGCTAATCACTGTATCACCTTTGTAGTCAAAAACTGAATAACGTACCTCTAGTTCACTAATAGAAGCAAGCAGATGTGTCCACAAACAGAAACTAAGATGGATTAACAGTTATAAGAGAGGCTTGAACATCCAGTGAGAGGAGCTGAGGGGATTGGAACAACTAATTCTCACTTTAAAAATTTTGCTGAGAGGGTGGCGCCAGTAGCTCAGTGGGTAGGGTGCTGGCCACATATACTGAGGCTCATGGGTTCTAACGTGGCCTGGGCCACTGAAACAACAATGACAATTGCAACAAAAAAATAGCCGGGCATGTGGCGGGCGCCTGTAGTCCCAGCTACTTGGGAGGCTGAGGTAACAGAATTGCTTGAGCCCAAGAGTTTGAGGTTGCTGTGAGCTGTGACACAACAGTGCTCTATCCAGGGCAACAGCTTGAGACTCTGTCTCAAAAAAAAATTTTTTTTTTTGCTGAGAAAGTAGAATTGGAGCCAATATTTAAAAAGGGAACAGGTGGAAGAGATAAGTGAGGCATGAAAGGATTTCTTGTTTAGAAGTGACAAGTCATCTCAGATGGGGCTGGAGCCTAAACACGAGCAGGAGGAAGAGGGCCTGGAATGAGAAAGTAAAGAAGCTAAACAGGTTTAGGGATTTGACCCTGAGTCTAAGACAAATTCAATAAAGGAATGCTTTCTGAAAGGGCACTAACATTTGCATGCTTCTCCAGGGCTGCAGACTGCACCTCAGGTATTAGGGGAGAGGAATTATTCTTAGGGTCTGGCCATGCTGGAGTGGTTGAACTCTTCTGCCTCCTTTGGCCATATGTCCAAAGGCACTTTAAACTCAAAGCATTAGTTTCTCATCTAGCTGGTAGGAGAGTTCCTCTTCTTAGGATTTTTGTACATACAGTACTTGTTCAATAATTGGCAATTGCTGTTATTGTGCCTATTTCCTGGTACATACTCAAAAATAAAGTGCCCAAGTAGAGAACCTAAGTGGTGTTGTCCCATCACTCCAAATAGTATTCCAAAGGTGCTTTTCTTTTCCTTTTGTTTAATGGTATTTTGTTTGTTTTTACCTCTTAATGTTTGGTGCCTTATAAAGTGAGAGGACCAACGTAATATATATCTTGGGAAGACAAATCTTTTGGTATTACAGAAGATGCATTGAAAAGATGGGACAGAAAGGAGAGAATCCATGGAGGAAGCTATTTTAAACATTTACACTGGGAGGCCAAGGTGGGTGGATTGCTTGAGCTCAGGAGCTCAAGACCAGCCTGAGCAAGAGCAAGACTCTGCCTCTAAAAATAGCTGGGCATTGTGGCAGGTGCCTGTAGTCCCATCTACTTGGGAGACAGAGGCAACAGGTTGCTGTGAGCTATGATACCACAGCAATCTACCAAGGTGATAAAGTGAGACTCTGTCTTGGAAAAAAAAAAAAGTTTAGACTGGAGCTGTCAGCAATAGACTTAGGAAGGAGCAGACAGTGATTAGATACATTTTGGAGGTAGAGAGGTAGAATGAACAGAATTTAATATCTTGATTTGTGACAAGTGAGAGAAAGACAATGATTCCTGGGAATTCTAAGTTAAGGGAAGGGAGAATTTGAAAGTAAGATAAAGGATTTTTTTTTTTTTTGCAGTTTTTGGGCCAAGGCTGGGTTTGAACACACCACCTCCGGCATATGGGGCCAGTGCCCTACTCCTTTGAGCCACAGGCACCGCCCTTTTTTTTTGTTTTTTTTTGAGACAGAGTCTCACTATGTCGCCCTGGGTAGAGTGCCATGGTGTCACAGCTCTTGAGCTTAAGCAATTCTCTTGCCTCAGGCTCCCAAGTAGCTGGGACTACACGTGCCTACCATAACACCTGGCTATTTTTTGTTGCAGTTGCTACTGGTTTATTAGCTGGCTGGGACTGGGTTCAAACCCTCCACCCTCAGTATAGGGGGCCCTGGGCACTGCCCCAAGATAAAGGATTTTGTCTTTCATTCTTTTTTTTTTTAATTTCTGCTTTTTAAGCCACTCAGAATGTAGTATTTTATTTATTTATTTATTTAAGACAGAGTCTCACTCTGTTGTTTCCCTGGGGAGAGTGTCATGGCGCCATGGCAACCTCAAATTCCTGCATTCTGGTGATTGTCCTGCCTCAGCCTCCCAAGTAGCTAGGACTATCAGCAGCTGCCACAACACCCAATTAATTTTTCTATTTTTAGTAGAGACAGGGTCTTGCTCTTGTTCAGTCTTGTTCCAAACCTCTGAGCTCAAGCAATCCACCTGCCTCAGCCTCCCAAAGTGCTAGGATTCCAAGTGTGAGCCACTGTGCCCAGCCAATCCCAGCAATTTTGGAGGCCAAAACAGGAGGATAGCTTGAGGCCGGGAGTTTAAGATGAGCCTGGATAACATAGTGAGACCCCACCTCTAAAAAATTTAAAAATTAACCAGAAGTACATATGCCTGTGATCCCAACTACTTGGGAGACTGAGACTGGAGGATCACCTGAACCCAGGGATTTGAAGTTGCAGTGAGCTATGCTCACTCTACTGCATTCCAGCCTGGGTGACAGAGTAAGACGTCATCAATCTTAACTTGTCTATATTTACTATTAGCAGTTTTCCCATGTGAAACAATTTCCTAACAAATTTTAAAATGACTATATAGCTCTCCATCTGGTTATGGACATTTTAGAAGTGTGGAGTTCTGTGTATCCCTAACCTCAAAGTCTGCATAATATTTAACACATTGCTGACACACTAGAAAAAAAATTTTTTTCCCTTGGGACTGTGGTGTTTTATTAGGTCAAAATAGACCACAAGATGTGTGAGTTATATATGGTTTACAAGGCCTCAGCCTCACTAAATTAAATACAACTCACATGGAAGTTAATGTGTTAAATTCTGATTTCAACAATCACATTCCAAATAACATGAGATTGACTTTTTTGACACCAATGTGCATTTGTGATTCTGAGTCTCTGGCCAGCAGAGTTGTTCTGCAGTCTTAAATCTTAAGGGTTTTATATTCAGAGAATCAATGAAGAGCAAGTGCAGGGCAAAAATGTCTCAACTGTAGTTGGTGATAAGGACTTCAGTGCTTAAAACTCTCAAGGACTTTGTGAATTAAAAAAACACTGGTGCTATTCTGCAAAAGTAATTCTTGGTTTACTTGTAGCTGAGTGATATTCATTTAATCAGGGTAACATTTATTAAGGGACTGCTGTGAGTGAAGGCTTATGCTAGACTCTAAAATTAGAAATAAATTTAATATAGACTTTGTTCTCTAACCAGAGGAAGAGTTACTTAAGGTGTAGATTCTAACACTATACTTCTAAAAATTATGATTTAGCAAGTCCTGGGATATGGTCTGTGAATCTGCTCTTTTAAAAATTCTCTAGGTGATCCTGACACAAGTGAGACATTTTTATAACTAGAAAGTAGACTTGGACCTGGGTCTATAATATACCAGCTGTGGGACCTCAAAAGAGTCCCTTAGTCATGCAACAGTAATGATCTACAATGCAGAGCTGTGAGTTTAATTTAAAAACACAACTAGCTACATATTTTGTGAGTCCTGATACAAATAAAAATACAGGTCTCCTGTTTAAGGAATATTCAATGATTTCAAGAGAACCACAACAGAGCTTTAAACCAACTGTGGGCCCCTGTGTGACCACATGGATCACACATGCCTGAAACTGGCTGATTGAGAAAACATATACAATAGTAAATATATCCACATGTACATTCACATGTTTTTTAAAATGTAGCAAACTTTATTTGTGTATTCAAGAATAGTGTTTACCTGTAAGAATAAGAAAAGATTGCATAAAGCTAAGATTTAAAAGGTTAGGGGCTGTGTGAATAAGGCTGGGCCAGGCAAATTCAGCAGCAAACAGAAAACACAGGTTCAACCAGTAGAGCCTCTGGGTTACTGATACCGCACAATGTCAGCAAAATTGGTGTTTAGGGCTAAGGATGTTAAGGTAATGGATGTGAAAGAGTTTAGGATGCCTTTCCTACAACTCTCCCCTGAATGGACTACAAATCCAGGCCAATGCCCAAGTATTTCCTTTGCATCTCTGCAACTTTCTGGCTAGACATTAATCGACCACCAGGAGGAGGGATTGAGCCCAGTTGCCTATTTTCCAAATATTACTCCTTCCCAAACAATTTAGTTTAAAAAAGATATAGGCTGTCTCATAACATTCATTTTCAGGATGAGACTGAAATCCACCCTGGTATTGATGATATCCATTGCCCTAATTTTACTTTATTGTATCTTATTTGTTTGTTTTTCTTTTTAGCTGAAAAGAAGCACCTGTGTATTTAAAACAACAAAGAGAAGGTTGTTGGGGGGAGTTGTTTTTTGGGGGGGGTTTTGAGACAGAGTCTCACTGTGTCAGTCTGGGTAGAGTGCCATGGCGTCATAGCTCATAGCAAACTCACACTGTTGGTATCAAGAGATTCTCTTGTCTCAGCCTCCCAAGTAGCTGGGACTATAGGCACCTGCCACAACACCCGGCTATTTTTAGAGACCGGGGTCCAACTCTTGCTCAGGTTGGTCTTGAACCTGTGAGCTCAAGTAATCTACCCTCCTCTGCCTCCCAGATTGCTAGAATTACAGGCATGAACCACTGCACCTGGCCTCAAAGAGAAGATTTTTTTTTTTTAATTAAAACTTAGTGTTCACTAAGCAACACTTGTATTTCCTACAAGCAAATACGTCTATAATCACTTTACATGTATTAAATTCATTTAATTCTCACAACAACCCTATAGGATAGCATTGATATTATTTGTATTATTTGATTTTTAGAAAAAAGTAAACAGATTGAGTAAAGACTATACTTTAGTACTCATGTCTCAGAGCCCAGGGGTTGCTACTACTCATAAATTTGATGCAGGCATTTCCAATTTTTTCCTAAGTGAAAAATATTTTACATACGTACATATATTTTAACATGTATTTGTATAAGCACAAATATATACATAATTAGCCTTCTCATTTGTTTTAGGACGGTGAGATCATATTATATGTATTATCCACAATTTATCTTTCTTAATGTAATTTATTATGAATTTTTCACATAAGTACATATAGATCTATCTTATTTAATAAATATATTGTATCCCATTGTGTTGGGTGTACCATAATTTCTTTAACTGTTCACCTTTTTTTCATCGAGGCTGTTTCATTTCTTTGCTATTTCAAATTATACAACAACTGACGTCATTGAACAGATACTTTATTTTCTTGTTCCAGGCTCTTTAAGATGGATTCCCTAAAGAAAATTGCTTTGTCAAAGGAAATGCAGGTTTTAGATTTTGATAAATATCAGCAGATTGCTCTCTAATACTCCAGCAATGTTTGAAAGTCTTGTTCCTCTCCTATCCTTTCAGCTATCCTATTTCTTTCCTTGTCTGAAAAAATAAGATTATCCAAAACCTGTCTGGCTGGTGTTTTAAATATAACAAAGATGAGATCCACACACCAGTGTTCTTGACCATGTGGAGAGCAGGCTCTGAGCAGGCTCTCAGCACGTTTAACCCCTCTGACTGGCAAGAAGAATCACTCCATTGGTATTCTGTGAGTTACCAGAATATTCACATGGATGGCTGTAGGGGGGAGGGGCACTGGAAGAGTCTCTAATATTATAACTCTCCTGGTGGAAAAAATATCCTTTAAGAAAAGCAAGAAATAAGCAGCTATGACTCCTAGAAAGGGAACTCAGGTAAGGCACCAGTTACTTCCTTCACTTTTATTTACCCAGTGACTAAATACTTATGTGAATGTAGAGGGAAAAAATGTACCTATCAATGACAAATGATCATTGTATCTATTCTGTGCAAAGTGGAGGCCACAGAAAAATGTATTCATTATGGTCCTGTTTTCAAGGATATGTTATAGCTGATAAAGATGGGTAAAAATTGTTTGCAAATACTTTTTACCACAAAACCATACTTGAACAATTCTAGACCATACTATTGTATGGAGCCTGTCCTCCGAAAGGGTTTCTTGTTTCTATGTGGAATTTCCTATCTTGCAGTGTCCTGTAAGTAAGGCTTAAAGTCTATCCTTTTCTTAACATAATTGTTTGCAAATAACTACATTTAAAATGAACAAGTAAAATGACCTCCTCAAGAGCATACAGTTAACTGGTGGGAGAATTTGTACTGGAATTCAGTTCTTATGTCATGCTAAATAAATCTTTGTGATTGAATGAGCTAACTATTCCTCATGTTCATCACTGCTCCTGCCAATGTATACTGAAGATTAGTTTTGCCAGACGTGGTGGCTAATGCCTGGAATCCCAGTACTTTGGGAGGCTGAGGCAAGAGGATCACTTGAAACCAGGAGTTCAAAATCAGACTGGGCAACATAATGAGACCCCCATCTTTACAGAAAATTAAAAAATTATCTGGGCGTGGTGGTGCACACCTGTAGTCCCCACTGTTCTGGAGGCTGAGGCAGGAGCATCACTTGAACCCAAGAATTTTGAGTTACAATGACCTATGACTGGGGCCACAGCACTCCAGCCTGGGTGACAAAGCTAGACCCTGTCTTTAAAAGAAAAAAAAAATTAAAGAAAATTAATTTTGCCTAAGGATAAATGCAAGTACAAAAATGTTTTAAAAAACGATATCACTTTTATCTGGAGACATTTAAAAAGCTTAAGGGAAAATATGGTATTATTTGAATATGGCAAAGGATGGGAAGGATTTCACCTTTTAGCAACTGGTGGGGAAGGGAAATTTTTCATATCTAGACGAGAATAAGAACAAAGGCATTAATATAGAAAAAGACAAATAAGTTGCAGGAATTCTCTCCCACCCCCTTTTTAGCTGTGAGTTTACTCAAGAAAAGTTTGAGGAATTCTTAATCAAAACAGTTGGGTTAGAACAAGATTGTGGGGAATTTAAATAATAAAGAGTTTTCTTAAAAATCCAGAGCTACCAAGGGCTTGGGAAATGCACAATGATCAGTATTCTTGTTCCCAAATATGCAATTATAGGCAATTCTGACTTCTAGAAAATTTTTCAGTATTTTATTTTGCTAGAAGGAAAAATGACTATGACAGCAAAAATGATTGCTTTTTCAAATTATTCTAATTTTCACTTCCTCTATTTAAAAAAGGGAAGCTTCAGAGAAGTAAGAAATGTTGCCAAAACCCATCAAATTTCAAGAGGGAGAAGAATGTTTATGAGGATATTCTAAATCTCAGCAGACTATTTAGCAAATCAGGCAAAATTGTAGGCCTACCCCTCACATGAGCATGTGTGGTTAGTGTTATATTGAATAAATCCTAGGCATAACAGAAATGTTTACCGATGTAACCAAGGAAAACTTTCATTTGAAAATTCATACATTGGAAAATACTTCTAACATGGCTTTTATCATCCACGTCACAGTAAGTAACTGTTAGGCTTGTTAGAAGTGAGTAATCATCTTTCATTAAGGAGTTTCACTGAGGAATAAAATAATCTATAAAAAATGCACCAAATATATTGGACACACACACCTCAATCCTTTTCATAAACAAAGGCCCTTAAAAAATACATTCTCTCTCTCTCTTTTTTTTTTTTTTTTTTGAGACAGAGTCTGTCCCCCTGGGTAGAGTGCCGTGGCATCATAGCTCACAGCAACCTCCAACTCTTGGGCTCAAGCAATGCTTTTGCCTCAGTTTTTTTTTTTTTTTTCCTTTCTTTCTATTTTTAGTAAAGATAGGGGTCTCAATTTTGCTCAGGCTCATCTTGAACTCCTGAGCTCAGGAAATCCACCTGCGTCAGCTTCCCAGAGTGCTAGGATTACAGGCATGAGCCACCACACCCAACCTTAAAAATGCATTCCATGTCTCCATTCCTGTGTATTCCATATGTACAAATGTGACCTAGCCAACATGTCACATAGTTCTGGTCACCTAAAACAGAATCTTTGCCATTGAGAATACATGATTACATGCTGAAGCTGAACAGCTGCTGATCTGGCCTCCCAGGGAGACAGGAACGGCAGCAATCAAGGCCTGAAATGAGGATGTAGCTCTTGAGATTAAAATTTAGTTACAATTCTTTATACCATGATTCTGTTGTAATCGCTGAGTTATTTACTATTCATTCAGGATCAAATAAAGAAGTGCAGACTGAATCTTGACATGCCTCCAACTAGCAAAGGGGTTCGGGCCCTTTTTATGTACAGAAGCAGTTATATTTATGGCACCCAGCTGCCAAGCATTGCTCTGAGATTAAAAATTACATCCCCAAAGAGATCCCATGGAGCTTTTTGAAGTTCAGATATCTCAAAGGAAACTACATAGAAAATAATGACCACACAAAGACACTTCTAGCATTACAAAATACAAAACAGGATCATAACAGGATTTATAGTAATAATATAGGTAACAAACCAGACTCAGGCACAAGTACATGTAACTCAAAGTAACATGTTTTATTGTCTTGTAGGTGTTCCAACCTTCCAAATGACTATACCACTTAGCTTCCTCACACCACACCTGCATGATAATCTCTTACTGTTTAAAAGCACCAGGTAAATTTAGAAAATATTCATTTAGCTAGAATTAAATGTAAAACTACAGAGATGTAGAAAAGCTCAGGTTTAATAAGAGTGTAAGCATTGTAATTTTTTTGCATTAGAGATGATGTGGTTTGCAATTTTCTGCTTCCATTTCTGCAAAGTTCAGTGTATAGAAAATACCTTCTTCTAAGAGTCCTTCCTTATGCAAGGTGCTCTGCTAATATTCTCGTATGCATTACTAATCCTGATAATTCAGGAATCAAGGTTGAATAAAAATTTCTATTTAAGTTTTTAGCAGTTTTTGGCTGGGGCTGAGTTTAAGCCCGCCACCTCTGGCATATGGGGCTGGTAACCTACTCCTTTGAGCCACAGGCACCGCCCTCTATTTAAGTTTTTAATTTTGTTGCTGTTGTTATTGTTGTTGCAGTTTTTGGCCAGGGCCAGGTTTGAACCCACCACCTCCAGTATATGGTGCCAGCACCCTACTCCTTGAGCCACAGGCACCACACTAAGTTTTAATTTTTTAAATTTTTAGTTGTTGTAGTGCGTAATAGTTGTCTTTATAAGGTATATGATGTTCTGATACAGGCATACAATGTGAATTAATGAAATCAGGATAATTGGGGTATCTAACACCCCAAGCATTTAACACTTGTTTGTGTTGGGAACAGTCCAGTTCCACTTTTTTATTTTAAAGTATACTCTAACTTATTGTTGATTCTAATCACTTTACTGTGCTTTCAAATATCCTTCACTCTAACTATGTTTTTGTACCCATTAGTCGTCCCCGTTTGTCCCCCACTCCCTGCTACCCTTCCCCGCCTCTAGTAACTGTTATTCTACTCCATGAAATCATGGAGTTTTAATATTTAGTTTTAATATTTAACCCCCGACATATAAGTGAGAACATGTGAGATTTGTCTTTCTCTGCTTGGCTTATTTCACTTAACATAGTGTTCTCCAGTTCTTTCCATGTTGTTGCAGATGGCAGGATTTCATTCTTTTTTGTGGCTATGTAATATTCCATCATGTACATGTACCACAGTTTCTTTACGATTGACAAATTATTTTCTTATGTAAATTGGAATTAATTTGCACAGTGACCCTGTGAAGACAGTGATAATTTAGCCCTTCTCACCCTATGAATCTAAAATGAATTTTTCTATGAATCTTAAATGGTTCTCAAGAAATTAAATTCATGGCTCGGTGCCCTGTGATGCTAAGTTTGTTGAAGAGAACAATTTAAGTACCTGTATTTTCTTTTTTTGTATTTTCTTACTTGTTAACTCTCATCAGTCTTATTTCCTACCCCATCATCCCACCAAAACCATCCTAGGATATCAACCATCAAACCATCAATGGATATCTCTTTTCATGCCCTTCCCAGCTCTCCATGAGAATTACAGCTATTAATGTCCTTGTTCCATTCATTCCATGCCGACTCTTTGTGCTCTTTTTACCATTCTGACTCCTTCTTTTTCTTCCTTGCAAAATTTCCTACTCCTTAAGAACTAAGGAAATAATGAGCTACTTTAATGATAATATATACGTATATATATATAAAGAGACAGAGAGAGAGAGAATCATTAAGTATAAAAGATGTGCCATACAATTTCTTGGTAATAGAGGAAACTAGGTGTAGAATATCTGTACTATCTTGTGAATTTTTCTATGAATCTAAAATGGTTCTCAAGAAATTAAATTCATGGCTCAGTGCCCATAGCACAGTAGTTACAGTGCCAGCCACATACACAGAAACTAGTGGGTTCGAACCTGGTCTGGGCCAGCTACGCAACAGTGACAACTGCAACTAAAATTAGCCAGGTGTTGTGGTGGGCACTTGTAGTCCCAGCTACTTGGTAGGCTGAGGCAAGAGAATTGCTTAAGCCCAGGAGTTTGAGGTTGCTGTGAGCTGCAATGCCACAGCACTCTACTGAGGGTAACAAAGTGAGACTGTCTCAAAAAAAAAAATTTAATTCATTAAAAAAAATTTTTATAGGGCTGAGCATGGTGGCTCACACCTGTAATCCTAGCATTCTAGAAGGCCAAGGTGGATGGATTGCCTGAGATCCAGAGTTCGAGACCAGCCTGACCAAGAGCAAGACCCTTTGTCTAAAAATAGTCAGATATTGTGGTGGGCACCTATTGTCTCAGCTACTTGGGAAGCTGAGGTAAGGGGATCACTTGAGCCCAAGAGTTTGAGTTTGCTGTGAGCTGTGATGCCACGGCACTCTACCAAGGGTGACAAAGTAAGACTCTGTCTTAAAAATAAAAAAATAATAATTTTTATAAAAAATTATTATAATTATTATAAATTATTATAAATTTTATAATGCTATGGCATGCAATGTTTAAGGGACAGACAGGAAGGAGGAAAGAGCAAATGGGCTGAACTCAGAGTGACCTCACTGAGAGATAGGAAAACAATAAGATAAGTTATCACAGAATTCACATTACGAAGAATGAGGAGGAAAGTGGCATGGAACAGTGTTGAATACGATCATGTACTGATACAAGTTTTGGCAGATCAAGCATGAAAAGCACTCTGTCCCCTGAATGAAGCCCTCCTTATTGCTGGTACTTGAGAGGAAGAATACACAAGCCCCACTGCCTGCCTCTGTCCTTCCCAGGTGCTCTATAGGGAAGCCTTGGAATATTGCTGCTGCCATGACAACCTCCTCCCCAATTCTTCTCCTTTTGAATCTGTGTTAAAGGCCTAGTTCAACTCCAGCCCTGCTCACTCAGATTTAGTGTAAGCACATCTAAGATCTTAACTCTCCCCTTCAGTAAATCAGAGACGTTTAGGGATAGATCACATTGTGTCGATGCATTTGTGCATTGTCCTTTATTTTATTTTATTATTTTATTTTATCTTATCTTATCTTATCTTATCTTATCTTATCTTATCTTATTTATTTTATTGAGACAGAGTCTCACTCTGTCACCCTGGGGTTGAGTGCCATGTACATAGCTCACAGCAACCTCAAACTTCTGGACTCAAGCAATCTTCCTGTCTCAGCCTCCCGAGTAGTTAGGACTACAGGAACCCACCACAATGCTTAGCTAATTTTTCTATTTCTTTTAGTAGACACAGGGTCTCACTCTTGCTCAGGCTGGTCTTGAATTCCTGAGCTTAAGTAATCCACTGGTCTTAGCCTCCCAGAGTTCTAGGAGGTGTGAGCCACTACCCTCAGCCTTCCTATTGTTCTTTTAGTTCAGTGATTGCCATCCTCCGACCAGACACTCCAATCATTAAAAAATAAGACCACCCAATATGCAACACATTTAATGGTAAATTATATGCATTCTTTTAATATAGGTATTTTAAGACATACATAAAAATTAAAACGAAAAAAGAAATTAAAATCTATCCTAGTGAATAATGTTGCATATCCTCTAGGATGGTAATCTTCCAGCTGTGGTACACGTCCCCCTAGGTGTACAGGATAGTGTTCCAAGGGCTATGGAGATAGGAATAATTATAAGATGACCAGTGTCTAGACCCTGAATTCCAATATGTATATGGGCTAATACTACCTAAGGGTCCCTGAAGTTAGGGCATCATGCTGAGTTCCCCTCTCACCTCTCTATTCTCAACCTCCCCCTTTCTACCATCCTTTCTACACCATGCTAGGATGCATGGTCTTGAGTCCAAAAACTTCAAAGGCACTAAGCAGACTGTGGGAACTTTTGAAGTGGTGTCTTGGAGGACACTAAAGACTGAGAAATGGGCTTGGCACCTGTAGCTCAGTGAATAGGGCACCAGCCACATACACCAGAGCTGGTGGGTTCGAATCCAGCCCAGGCCTGCCAAACAACAATGACAACTCCAACCAAAAAACAACTGGGTGTTGTGGTGGGTGCCTGTAGTCCCAGCTACTTGGCAGGCTGTTGCAAGAGAATCACTTAAGCCCAAGAGCTTGAGGTTGCTGTGAGCTGTGAGGCCACGGGTGACATAGTGAGACTTTGTCTAAAAAAAAAAAAAAAAAAAAAAAGAAGACTGAGAAAGGTAGGGAAAAGGCAGATGTACTAAAAAACTTGAAACCCTCCCACACCCTCAACTGGATGCTGGACAATCACACAGCCGAGAAAGCTAAAAGGTACAGGTAAAAAGCCCCAAGCAAAGCCTGCTCTCTCTAGCCAAAGACCAGCAAAGAGGCAGCCTAGCAAACAAAACAATCTTTCAATAATAACTACCCTAGTCCAGCCAAACACCATGGAAAAAACTGCAGCTGCACCCCTGTCAGAAAAGCTAGTGGGGAGCCCAGGCATCCACCCTCACCTGGCTGTGAGAGTCATCCTTCCCGGCTGTGCACCACCTAGAAAGCTGAGTGGGAAGCTGGGACCTTGACCCCCTCTCAGTAGTCATGAGTCCTCTTTCCTGCTTTGATGTTAATAGAAGCCCCACACACAGTAGTAATGACCCCCAGAAGGAGAGAAGAAAAGAAGAGAAGCCAAAAAGTATAAAAATATTCAAAGAAATAGCAGCTGAAAATCTCCCATATTCAGCTAATGACACAAACCTACTAAATTTTGATAAATGAACCCCCAAATAAGAAAAATCTTATAAAACGCAAGCCAAGACACGTCATCAAATTTTTGCAAAACAAAAATTAAAAAATCTTGAAAGCTATGACAAAGAACACCTTATCTATGGAGGAAAAATAAATCAGATGACAGTGGATTCCTCACTAGAAAACACAGAGCCCAGAAGAATATGGCATAGCATTTTTTTCAGTGCTGAATGAAAACAAATGTGAATGTCAACACAGCATTTAGATCCTGTGAAAACATCCTTCAGGAGCAAACGGGAAATCAAGATATTCTGTAATGAAGAAAAACTCAGAGCTTTAGTCACCAGCAGACCCTAAAAGAATGGCTAAGCAAAGTTCTCCAAATAGAAAGGAAATGATTAAAGGGATTCTGAAACAACAGGAAAGAAGAAAGAAAAACAGAAAAACGGGAAATATGCATAAATAAACTTTGTCCCTTGAATTTTCTAAGTTATATGTGGTTCCCAATGTACATAGAGGAAATACTTAAACAATTGTAAATAGTGGGCCCGGTGTGGTGGCTCACTCCTGTAATCCTAGCACTCTGGGAGGCCAAGGGGGGTGGATTGCCTGAGCTCATCTCATGAGTTCAAGACCAGGCTGAGCAAGAGTGAGATTCTGTCTCTAAAAATAGTCAGGTATTGTGGACAGGTGCCAATAGTCTCAGCTACTTAGGAGGCTAAGTCAAGAGAATCGCTTAAGGCCAAGAGTTTGAGGTTGCTGTGAGTGGTGATGCCCTGGCACTTTACCGAGGGTGACAATGTGAGACTCTATCTCAAAAAAATATATATATATTGTAAATAGAAAAGGTAAAGAAACTTAAAAGGAGTAATGTTTTTATGCTGCACTAAATGTGGTACAGCCACTCTGGAAAAGAGTTTCACGATTTCTTAAAAAATTAATCATACCCTCAGGTTGCAACTAAGCAATTGCTCTTCTGATCATTTATTTATCCCAGAAAGATGAAAACTTATTTTGACATACACACCACACATAAGTGTTTATAGCAATTCGTATTTGTAATGGCCAAAAACTAGTTTAAAAAGGAAAAAAAAAAAAAACATGCCTGTCAAGAAGCAAATGGTTAAATACATTGCGGTATATCAATAGCATGGAATACTACTCACCAGTGAAAAGAATCAAACTATTTACATGCAGCACCTGAAATGTATTATATGTATCTCAAGGGCATTAAGCAGAATTAAAGTAGCCAAACTCAAAATGTCACATATGTATGCTGTCAGCTATATATTATTCACAAAATAGCAAAATTATAGAGTGGGAGAACAGATTCTTATTTCACAGGCATTGAGGGGGTGGATGGGAAGGGAGTAGGTGTGACTATGAAGAGGCAGCACCCTGGAGAGTTTTTCACCAAACTGTATTTTTCTTAGAAGACATTTCTCTATTTCTGTCTCATGCCAGAGTGCTTAGTGAATGGCAATCATTTCTCAGCTACTGCTAATGTACTAAAATTTTTATTCATAAGAGAGCAATTCTTCTAACTCACCAAATGATGGCTCTCTATTATTTGAACATTTAACAACTGTTAAAGCAGCAGAATTTGGTAGTTATCACACAGAAGATAGATTTATGTTGTCTTCAACATCCTTCAATAAGCTCAGAGGCAAGAGAAGCAGCTCTAAGTCCAAGTGAAAATGTTAAAATATTGCTGAACCCATGAAGGAGCTGGTTGCTTCAGCTCTGGGACCCCAACTCTGCTTCTTTCTAGTACTGTGACCTTAGCAAGGCATTTAGTACCTCTAAGCTTCGGTTTTCTTATCTGTAAAGTGGTGATGATAATGGTCCTTACAGTATTGAATTGCTGTGATACCTTGAGTGAGAATGTGCATAAAATGCTGCCACATAGTAAAAACCTCAAAAAGAGCTGGCATTATTTAGAACCTAAAATTTCTGAAATTGTATAATTTACTGTATCACAGTATTAGATGACTTTATGATTTTCACGGGTGCTGATGTCAAAGTTATAGAATAATACCTTTAGAAAAGTCTAAAATAAGTATGTCTGTCTAAACCATGACCAGGATAAAAATTAACCTGACTGAATGGGCAATAATCCCAATCTGTCCTTACTTACCTACACTATTATCTGAAACATGAGGGATTTGAACCAGGTGAACACCTGAGTAACTTCAAGCTCAAAAATTACCCAGGCAACATCAGCAACTATTTCCTTCCTAACCACTGTATGCATGACCCTGGAAGCCTATAAAGATCACAATCTGGAAAAAGTAAACTTCTGGGCACATTATCTCCCTGCTGACCCCACAGCCGGTGATAATTATCTACCTGGAGCATATGGTGATGCAGCTGAGGAAGGGCACAGGAAGGAGACAGCCATGCTCTGCACCAGAGGCCAAACTCTGGGTTCTCACTTCATTTCCTGAACAACACCATGAGAACTACTGCCCTTGTCTCATTTTAGAAACAAAGCTGCTCAAAGAATGAGTTGAAATAAAATTGAATCAGCGGGGTACAGGGGCTCACGCCTGTAATCCTAGCACTCTGGAAAGCCAAGGCAGGTGGATTGCCTGAGCTCACAGGTTCAAGACCAGGCTGAGCAAGGGCAAGACCCTGTCTCTAAAAATGAGCCAGGTGTTCTGTGGGCACATGTAGTCCCAGCTTCTCAGGAGGCCGAGACAAGAGAATATCTTGAGCCCAAAACCTTGAGGTTGCTGTGAGCTATGATGCCATAGCACTTTACCAAGGGTGACAAAGTGAGACTCTGTCTCAAAAAAAGAAAAGAAAAAGAAACAGGAAAATTGAATCCAATCTATAAAACCCTTGCTCTTGGGCCAGGCACAGTGTCTCACACCTACTATCCCAGTACTCTAGGAGGCCGAGGCAGGCTGATTGCTTCAGTTCAAGAGTTCAAGACCAGCCTGAGCAAGAGCAAGACCCCATCTCTAAAAAATAGCCAGGCATTGTGGCGGGAGCCTGTAGTCCCAGCTACTTGAGAGGCTGAGGCCAGGAAATGACTTGAGTCCCAAGAGTTTGAGGTTGCTGTGAGCTATGATGCCACAGCACTCCACTGGGGGCAAGAAAATGAGACCGTCTCAAAAATGAAACAAACAAAAAAAACCTTGCTCTTTGCAATATAAGGCCTAGCCTCTCTGTTAGTAATAAATGAAACGTACTTGGTATACACACATGCACACACTGCACAGGCATAGCTTTGGCAGTTACGTGTGGGCTAAATCCTACCCAAAAGGTTGACACCAGTTGCCTGTCAGCAGTGATCTGACAGTCCTCTACAAATTGGGGGTGCTAGCAGCTCCTGTGCTTTTACATTGCAGGGGTGCTGTGGGGAACAATTAAATATCTGGAGCCTGCTAAGGATTATTAAGTGCTGGCAATTCCCCTCGCAGGTAATTGCTTTTGAGCCATAAAGGGACAGTTAAATAAGTACTTCCATTTCAATATCATTTTGAAGAGATAAAAAGGGATTCTAAAATTCCATAGTGTCTAAATTTGGTATTGCTGTTCACGAGGTGAAGAAACTTTATAGTCATGTGCTTTTTATAAAGGGATAATTGCCTGCTTCAAAAATTTGTTCAGTTAGAATTTTTGTGGGAATATTCTGTAGAAGTTTCATAGTGAAGAAGCTAGTCTTTCCAGCCAGAGAATTCTTGCACAGGAAGTCCATCCCCATGCTGCTTGATTTTAGTGACAATGTTTGTAAGTGTCCAGGTTGATCTTTATCCAGAGAAAGCAACGTTTTTCACGTCTATCTTATAGGAGTGGCTGCTCCTCCCTCACTGAGTTCACCACTCTGTCCCTGCCCTCTTCTGATCCGCGTGACCTTCTCCACTGCCTCTTTCTGCTCAGTGTTTAGGTCTATCTTTGCTTCTCCTTCATCTGTAAAACACAAATTCTAAACCTAAAAATCAAAAGCCTCCTTGGCCCCTGGATCTCCTTGCAGTTATCGTCCCCGGTCTTTAAGGCCCACTTGTAACGTGAACTCTGTTTTTAAGCCTCTTTATTTCCCATTCATTTTAACCCATAGAGGTCAGGTGTCCGCCTTCCTCCCTCTTCTCTCCCACAAACACAGCCCACTAAAAGTGTCTCCGCTGCCTTCTCAGCTGACCTCATCACTGCTGTATCCTATGGGTATCTGCTTGAAGGTCTTGACTTATCTGTGACATTAAACTGATCACTTCTTTCTAGAACTCTCTAGAACTCCCTAGAACTTCTTAGAATTCTCTCCTCTGGTTTTCCTCTCCCACCTCCCACCCTAAGACTGGTCATTCCTCTGAGTTTTCTTCAAGGTCCTTAAATATCGGTGTCCCAGAATTCTCAGGGAAGAACTCTTTGCATGCCCTCTAGGATATGATCCTAATTTTTCCTAAGACTTGGGCTTCCACCTTTAAACTGCCCCCTGCTAACTCACCACTCTCCTGTTTGTTAGCTGCCTGTGCCATCAACAGCTAGATTCTTACCTTCTGGGCCAACAGTTCCTGGGCTGTAAAATGGAGATAATACAGTACCTACCTCACAGTGCTATTACCATAACTAAACAAGATAACTTTTTGGACAGCACCTCACCATGTGTTTGTTTACCTCTCCTTCTGCTTTAATATTTATTACACAGCTCCTAAGGCTCCCTTGGGCTCATTGTCATTCAGTATCTTTCATGCACTTAACATCCAAATTCCTCCTCTTGCCTTTCAGAACCAGCATGGGGAGGGTGGCCTCACCACTGGTGCTCCCCCCTTGCACCCCCTACCTCCCCACCCCCACCCCCACCAGGGCAAAGGAAACATGCTGAATATCCTTTTGCTCTTATCGCTGGAGCTTTTCAAATGTCCTTTCTTCTGCCTTCAAACACTCTCTCTCCCCCGTTGCCAGCCCCTTTTGCCTGGATGGTTTCTACTCATTGCTCAAGTTTCAGCCTGAATGTCACTTCCCTAGGACATCTGACCTCTGAACTGTAATTTCTTTTGCATAGCACATATGTTTCATGGCCATTTAAGTAACTACCTAGTTCCTCTCTCAAGCTGTGTTCTCTGTGAAAGAGGAACTGGGTCTTACTGACTTCTCAGCCCCATTGTTGAAATATTCCAGGCGCTGAGCACATGCGTGAACAAGCACACGCACCCAGAATATCCCAGGCAGAGCTTACATCAAATTATCACATAAATTATCACATAGGTTCCTACCTATGAACTCTTAGGAGTTCAAGGGATGACAGCTAGAAAGTTCACTATCTGATCTCATGAGAGAAAAGGAATACAGAGTATTTTTTAGCATTAAATTTTAAATCCTCAGTGATAAGGGTTTGTTGAATATTCAAATATAGCAGTCAGCTTTGTTTTGTTATTTTTTTACCTTTTTTAAAATTTCAGATTAATATGGGGTAACAAACCATCAGGTTATATAATTTACACATAACAGGTAAAATTCAGAGCTGTATCTGTGTCTGATACTTACTTCCATGCATTGTACTGACCAGATAAGAAGCTACTGAACCCCTTCCTTTCTTGAATTTAACTGAGATGTTTCTCTTGTGTGGTTCCAGAAGCCAGTTTTTAAAGTAAAGTAAAATGCTCTAGGTCTGTATTTCTCCATTTTTCAAATCTGCTGCCCATTCTGAGCCAAACAGTTTCACACTTTCACCTCACCCCATCACATCTGACAGTTCCTGAGTGGGGGCTGTCTTCTATACTCCCACCAGCCTAAGTTTTATATTGCTTTAGTTCACTGTCATAATATAGTCATTATATCGAGTATGACTTTTCAAATTATGACAGAGGTCAGATACTTTTCCCTACCCACATTTAAGCCCCGGAGTTCAAAATAAAAAGAGGTTTGTATCTTTTATCTAGTTTGTGTAAACAGTTTCTATTTTTTATTTGTGGGATGCTTCTTCTGCTTATGCAGCTGTTTTCCTAATGATTGAGTTGTCTTCTAAACCAGGTGCAGTTACATGATAGACAACGTGATTCTGCTGATGAACGGCACATTGCAAAAAAAGCCTGTGAAAGAGATCCTGGGGAAGTGTCACCCACTGGGGCGTTTCACAGAAATGGAAGCTGTCAACATTGCAGAGACACCTTCAGATCTCTTTAATGCTGTTCTGGTGGAAACACCATTAGGTATGAATACCCAAATAATTATATAACTTCCTGATAACACAGTTATTAGAAAATGTACTTTCAGGCCAGGTACAGCAGCTCATACCTATAACCCCAGCACTTTGGGAGGCCAAGGTGGGGCAGGATTGCTTGACCCCCAGGAGTCTGAGATCAGCCTGGGTAATATGGTGAGATCACGTCTCCACAAAAACATAAAGAAATAGCCAAGCATGGTAACATGTGTCTGTAGTTTCAGGTACTGGGAGGCTGAGGCAGAAGGCTCTCTCTCTCTTTTTTTGCTGAGACCCTGTCTCAAAAAAAAAAGTTTCACTTTGTCACCCTTGGTAAAGTGTTGTGGCATCATAGCTCATAGCAACCTGAAGTCTTGGGCTCAAGCGATCCTCTTGCCTCAGCCTCCCAAGTAGCTGGGACTACAGGCATGTAGTCCTCTAGCTGAGCATGAGGCAAGAGGATGACTTGAGTTTGAGGTTGCTATAAGCTATGATGTCATGGGGCTCTACACAGGGCATCAGAGTGAGAGACTCTGTATCAAAAAAAAAAAATGTTTATCTTATTGTAACAGGATTTTGAAAAGTAAAATGTAAATGAGGTGAAAGTTATGTTAATTAGTAGCACTCCAAATTTGGCACTCCAATTGTACAAATAATCAACACATTGAATTCCACAAAAACATAAATAAAAAAGGGTCTCATTCCTACTTAAAAAAAAAAAGAAAAGTAAGTAAAACACAGTTTTAGTAGAACTCAATGCCTGGCACACGGTAACAGTAAATGGTAAACAGTACTGTTAGACTGGGGGAGGGTGACTTCAAAAAGTAAGGCTTACGTGAATGGGCTCACAATGCTGTGAGGACTGATAGTTGTAAGGAGCAGTGTTTAGGCCTCACCCCTAATAAAAGTGTAGTAAAAACCCCTGTGGTTCTCGTTCCTATGAGCCCTACTGAGCCTGTGGATTGCAAGTCCACAGTGTTCTCGTCAGGAGTGAGCCAAGGGTGATATATTCAGGACACATTTTTTACAGCTTCTGGTCTTGCTTATGATTCATTTATTTTGTATGGCAATTTCTGCTTCTAGCTCCATTCTTTCAAGACTGTATGTCTGAAAATACCCTAGATGAACTGAATATTGAATTACTGCGCAATAAACTGTACAAGGTAACCGCTTTCCCAGATATCATTTTTCTAGATTACACAAAACTTCATAACTAGAGTTCTTTATTAAATGTTACTTTGCCCATTAGCCAACTTCTGCAATTTTGAAGCTTTGCATGTTTGGAATACAGTTCTGACCTGGCTTCTAGTGAAATGCATGCATGTCAACTTCCCTCAGCCAGCAAGATTGTTGAGAAAAAATAATGTGCCCTATTTTGCATTCCTAGCTCCTTGCATGGTGCCTGGAACATACAAGGAGTTGATTGGGTGGTGGTAGGTGAATGGACAGATTAGGTGGGTGAACCAGCATACAGAGTTAAACCTTCTGCTATGTAGTATCCACTTCTGTCCTTAATCCTGTCATAGAGTCCCTAAATCTCACAGCTAACCTGCCCAAACAATTCTGATCAGTATACCAGAATGACCATTTTGGGGACAATACATCCAAGATACCACTTTGCTACTATTCACCGTTTGAGTAAATCTATGTGCTATAGGCTGAGCAAAGTTTGTTGATTTTTACTCATATAACCATAGCATCTTTGGACATTCTCATAGGATAATTAAATAGATACTGCCATGTCATTATATATAATACATAGTCCTTTATCTTCAGACACATGGTTCTCTCAATGACATCGTACTGGTGGCTCACACCTCCCAGCACTTTAGGAGGCTGAGACAGGAGGATCACATGAGCCCAGAGGTCTGAAGTTGCAGTGAGCTATGATGCCACCATTGCACTCTAGCCCAGGCAATAGAATGAGATCCTACTCCAAAAATAGATAGATTAGATAGATAGATAGATAGATAGATAGATAGATAGATAGATAGATAGAAAGAATTGTATTGCAGACAATTCTCCTTTTTGTAATGAGACTTATGGGCTTAGGGGAGGCATCCCTGAGACTTAACCAACAGAAGGCACTGTTCTAATTAATCCATAGGCCTAAACTCAATCCACCTGGCTAAACTATGGTGCTTGTTCTATCCCCAGCCCTCAGATGACAAAACAGAGGAATGGAAAGTCATGGAACCCTTGGCAGAAGCCACTTAGCTAGTAAGCATTAGAGTTGAGATTCCAACACAGGCAAGCTGACCCCAGATCCCAGATTTTTTGCCTTTCCAATATATCTGTGTTCAGAGCCACTCCAAGTGTGTCTCAGAGAGAGAGAGTAAATGTCAGCATAGGGCTGAATCTAAAATCATTTACAGGGCTCAGAAAAGAACTTGGCATTCTTGTTAGAATAGCAAGAATTAGCCATGTGAAATAATCCAAAAACCATGCAAATAAAAGTGGTTTGTTAAGTAATTACAAGTTATGAAAAGTCCAATTTTGTTCTTTTATGGAGTTCTTTTCCAGTCTGTGCAACATGCTGCAATGTGAAACTTCCACCAAGTTTATCATAAAATATCTCTCCATGGGAGAAGTAATTCAATTTCCATTAAGGCATTTAATAATACATGACAAGTTGTTCCAGAAATTTATAAAAGGGAAATATATTCATTTCTTTGTTTATTTCCTTTTAAAGTCTTACCTTGAGGCTTTCTACAAATTCTGTAAGAATCATGGTGATGTCACAGCAGAAGTTATGTGTCCCATTCTTGAGGTAAGAAAGACTTCTTCAAGCAGTGTGCTTACACACATTTCATTGTTTTAGCCCTACTCAGATTTCTTTATCTTAGAAATTCATTTATGTAGAAATAAAAGAAGCAGGATGTCATTAGATGTCTTTGGTTAAGAGTAATAGTTTTCAAGTTTTCTACCTGGAAATGTTATTTTGGAATTAGAAAAGAATAATGCTTATAAAAGTTTGGTCATGATTCATTTTGATGTAATATGTAAAAAGTAGATTGTAATCAATTAAAAATTTAGTGTACTATGAGCAATGGGTAGACTATAGATTACTCATAATAATCGCCCAAATTCCTTGCAGTGAGGGAATGTTGAGCGCCTGGCAGCCCACACAACTCGGCTCCAAAGTCCACTATGTCTTCATCCACAGAGACATTGTTCCTTATATGAATCCTAAAGTAAAGGCTGCCCTAAGCAACTCACAAACATCCTCCCGCGTTCAGAAGGAGAACTTCAGTTAGGCAACGCACAGCTGGCGAGCACATTTCTTTATGTGTCAAGTGCCACCATTGACAGCTCCCTCTCTAGTTGATGTTATGCTCTTTCTAATTCCTCTTTATCACCACAGATTGTGTCTCTGCTCAGAGGTCCTCTTCTAGGAGAATGTTGATCTGGAAATTCACAGGAGTTTGAGGGCAGATTCCAGAAGAATCTGCGGGCATCTGGGGCATAGTCTGCACTGAGTGTTTCATCCTTCTCTCTTGCTGGCTTCCTAATTCACTTGAATAGGAAAAGAAAATACCCCTCTGGGCTTTTCTAAGCCTTTGCTTTGCCCTGTGAAACTAAATTTCATCTAAAGGATATTTTAATTCATTAGATTTTCCTGTATAGCAAGTTCACTGGTGGGCAGACTATTTAGGTAGCGCAAAGACTGGATTTCAAGAAAGACTTAATAGGTATTGCCCTGTACACAAAAAGGAAAAAAAAACCTGACTTCATCTGCATATATATATTTTTTAATAATTTTATTAAATCATAATTGTGTACATTGGTGCAATCATAGGGCAGAATGTGCTTCATATACAGTCAGAAACATTTTGATCGTACTGTGAGAGATAGCCCTCATAGCATTTTCTTAATCACTATATAAAGACA